>JBBNAE010000034.1:0-177729 GCA_039657345.1 Stephania japonica | reverse complement strand
AATGTGAAGTTAAGGCTTAAAACAACTATTTCTAGTCACAATAAGCTTTGTGAAAGCTTTAATGATTATACTCATCTTGTTTACTTTCAAAACTCTTAGTTTGATTATTTGTATCAAAATGGGTAAAACTTCATTATAGTTCGATTTCCAACCTTTCCAATGTGAAGTTAAGGCTTAAAACAACTATTTCTAGTCACAATAAGCTTTGTGAAAGCTTTAATGATTATACTCGGCTTGTTTACTTTCAAAACTCTTAGTTTGATTATTTATGTATCAAAATGGGTAAAACTTCATTATAGTTCGATTTCCAACCTTTCCAATGTGAAGTTAAGGCTTAAAACAACTATTTCTAGTCACAATAAGCTTTGTGAAAGCTTTAATGATTATACTCGGCTTGTTTACTTTCAAAACTCTTAGTTTGATTATTTGTATCAAAATGGGTAAAACTTCATTATAGTTCGATTTCCAACCTTTCCAATGTGAAGTTAAGGCTTAAAACAACTATTTCTAGTCACAATAAGCTTTGTGAAAGCTTTAATGATTATGCTCATCTTGTTTACTTTCAAAACTCTTAGTTTGATTATTTGTATCAAAATGGGTAAAACTTCATTATAGTTCGATTTCCAACCTTTCCAATGTGAAGTTAAGGCTTAAAACAACTATTTCTAGTCACAATAAGCTTTGTGAAAGCTTTAATGATTATACTCATCTTGTTTACTTTCAAAACTCTTAGTTTGATTATTTGTATCAAAATGGGTAAAACTTCATTATAGTTCGATTTCCAACCTTTCCAATGTGAAGTTAAGGCTTAAAACAACTATTTCTAGTCACAATAAGCTTTGTGAAAGCTTTAATGATTATACTCGGCTTGTTTACTTTCAAAACTCTTAGTTTGATTATTTATGTCAAAATGGGTAAAACTTCATTATAGTTCGATTTCCAACCTTTCCAATGTGAAGTTAAGGCTTAAAACAACTATTTCTAGTCACAATAAGCTTTGTGAAAGCTTTAATGATTATGCTCATCTTGTTTACTTTCAAAACTCTTAGTTTGATTATTTGTATCAAAATGAGTAAGACTTCATTATAGTTCGATTTCCAACCTTTCCAATGTGAAGTTAAGGCTTAAAACAACTATTTCTAGTCACAATAAGCTTTGTGAAAGCTTTAATGATTATACTCGGCTTGTTTACTTTCAAAACTCTTAGTTTGATTATTTATGTCAAAATGGGTAAAACTTCATTATAGTTCGATTTCCAACCTTTCCAATGTGAAGTTAAGGCTTAAAACAACTATTTCTAGTCACAATAAGCTTTGTGAAAGCTTTAATGATTATGCTCATCTTGTTTACTTTCAAAACTCTTAGTTTGATTATTTGTATCAAAATGGGTAAAACTTCATTATAGTTCGATTTCCAACCTTTCCAATGTGAAGTTAAGGCTTAAAACAACTATTTCTAGTCACAATAAGCTTTGTGAAAGCTTTAATGATTATACTCTTGTTTACTTTCAAAACTCTTAGTTTGATTATTTATGTCAAAATGGGTAAAACTTCATTATAGTTCGATTTCCAACCTTTCCAATGTGAAGTTAAGGTTTAAAACAACCATTTCTAGTCACAATAAGCTTTGTGAAAGCTTTAATGATTATGCTCATCTTGTTTACTTTCAAAACTCCTAGTTTGATTATTTGTATCAAAATGGGTAAAACTTCATTATAGTTCGATTTCCAACCTTTCCAATGTGAAGTTAAGGCTTAAAACAACTATTTCTAGTCACAATAAGCTTTGTGAAAGCTTTAATGATTATACTCGGCTTGTTTACTTTCAAAACTCTTAGTTTGATTATTTATGTCAAAATGGGTAAAACTTCATTATAGTTCGATTTCCAACCTTTCCAATGTGAAGTTAAGGCTTAAAACAACTATTTCTAGTCACAATAAGCTTTGTGAAAGCTTTAATGATTATGCTCATCTTGTTTACTTTCAAAACTCTTAGTTTGATTATTTGTATCAAAATGGGTAAAACTTCATTATAGTTCGATTTCCAACCTTTCCAATGTGAAGTTAAGGCTTAAAACAACTATTTCTAGTCACAATAAGCTTTGTGAAAGCTTTAATGATTATACTCGGCTTGTTTACTTTCAAAACTCTTAGTTTGATTATTTGTATCAAAATGGGTAAAACTTCATTATAGTTCGATTTCCAACCTTTCCAATGTGAAGTTAAGGCTTAAAACAACTATTTCTAGTCACAATAAGCTTTGTGAAAGCTTTAATGATTATACTCGGCTTGTTTACTTTCAAAACTCTTAGTTTGATTATTTGTATCAAAATGGGTAAAACTTCATTATAGTTCGATTTCCAACCTTTCCAATGTGAAGTTAAGGCTTAAAACAACTATTTCTAGTCACAATAAGCTTTGTGAAAGCTTTAATGATTATACTCGGCTTGTTTACTTTCAAAACTCTTAGTTTGATTATTTGTATCAAAATGGGTAAGACTTCATTATAGTTCGATTTCCAACCTTTCCAATGTGAAGTTAAGGCTTAAAACAACTATTTCTAGTCACAATAAGCTTTGTGAAAGCTTTAATGATTATACTCACGGCTTGTTTACTTTCAAAACTCTTAGTTTGATTATTTGTATCAAAATGGGTAAAACTTCATTATAGTTCGATTTCCAACCTTTCCAATGTGAAGTTAAGGCTTAAAACAACTATTTCTAGTCACAATAAGCTTTGTGAAAGCTTTAATGATTATGCTCATCTTGTTTACTTTCAAAACTCTTAGTTTGATTATTTGTATCAAAATGGGTAAAACTTCATTATAGTTCGATTTCCAACCTTTCCAATGTGAAGTTAAGGCTTAAAACAACTATTTCTAGTCACAATAAGCTTTGTGAAAGCTTTAATGATTATGCTCATCTTGTTTACTTTCAAAACTCTTAGTTTGATTATTTGTATCAAAATGGGTAAAACTTCATTATAGTTCGATTTCCAACCTTTCCAATGTGAAGTTAAGGCTTAAAACAACTATTTCTAGTCACAATAAGCTTTGTGAAAGCTTTAATGATTATACTCATCTTGTTTACTTTCAAAACTCTTAGTTTGATTATTTGTATCAAAATGGGTAAAACTTCATTATAGTTCGATTTCCAACCTTTCCAATGTGAAGTTAAGGCTTAAAACAACTATTTCTAGTCACAATAAGCTTTGTGAAAGCTTTAATGATTATACTCATCTTGTTTACTTTCAAAACTCTTAGTTTGATTATTTGTATCAAAATGGGTAAAACTTCATTATAGTTCGATTTCCAACCTTTCCAATGTGAAGTTAAGGCTTAAAACAACTATTTCTAGTCACAATAAGCTTTGTGAAAGCTTTAATGATTATACTCGGCTTGTTTACTTTCAAAACTCTTAGTTTGATTATTTGTATCAAAATGGGTAAAACTTCATTATAGTTCGATTTCCAACCTTTCCAATGTGAAGTTAAGGCTTAAAACAACTATTTCTAGTCACAATAAGCTTTGTGAAAGCTTTAATGATTATACTCATCTTGTTTACTTTCAAAACTCTTAGTTTGATTATTTGTATCAAAATGGGTAAAACTTCATTATAGTTCGATTTCCCACGTTTCCAATGTGATGTTAAGGCTTAAAACAACTATTTCTAGTCACAATAAGCTTTGTGAAAGCTTTAATGATTATGCTCATCTTTTTACTTTCAAAACTCTTAGTTTGATTATTTGTATCAAAATGGGTAAAACTTCATTATAGTTCGATTTCCAACCTTTCCAATGTGAAGTTAAGGCTTAAAACAACTATTTCTAGTCACAATAAGCTTTGTGAAAGCTTTAATGATTATACTCATCTTGTTTACTTTCAAAACTCTTAGTTTGATTATTTGTATCAAAATGGGTAAAACTTCATTATAGTTCGATTTCCAACCTTTCCAATGTGAAGTTAAGGCTTAAAACAACTATTTCTAGTCACAATAAGCTTTGTGAAAGCTTTAATGATTATACTCGGCTTGTTTACTTTCAAAACTCTTAGTTTGATTATTTGTATCAAAATGGGTAAAACTTCATTATAGTTCGATTTCCAACCTTTCCAATGTGAAGTTAAGGCTTAAAACAACTATTTCTAGTCACAATAAGCTTTGTGAAAGCTTTAATGATTATACTCGGCTTGTTTACTTTCAAAACTCTTAGTTTGATTATTTGTATCAAAATGGGTAAAACTTCATTATAGTTCGATTTCCAACCTTTCCAATGTGAAGTTAAGGCTTAAAACAACTATTTCTAGTCACAATAAGCTTTGTGAAAGCTTTAATGATTATACAGCTTGTTTACTTTCAAAACTCTTAGTTTGATTATTTGTATCAAAATGGGTAAAACTTCATTATAGTTCGATTTCCAACCTTTCCAATGTGAAGTTAAGGCTTAAAACAACTATTTCTAGTCACAATAAGCTTTGTGAAAGCTTTAATGATTATACTCGGCTTGTTTACTTTCAAAACTCTTAGTTTGATTATTTGTATCAAAATGGGTAAAACTTCATTATAGTTCGATTTCCAACCTTTCCAATGTGAAGTTAAGGCTTAAAACAACTATTTCTAGTCACAATAAGCTTTGTGAAAGCTTTAATGATTATACTCGGCTTGTTTACTTTCAAAACTCTTAGTTTGATTATTTGTATCAAAATGGGTAAAACTTCATTATAGTTCGATTTCCAACCTTTCCAATGTGAAGTTAAGGCTTAAAACAACTATTTCTAGTCACAATAAGCTTTGTGAAAGCTTTAATGATTATACTCGGCTTGTTTACTTTCAAAACTCTTAGTTTGATTATTTGTATCAAAATGGGTAAAACTTCATTATAGTTCGATTTCCAACCTTTCCAATGTGAAGTTAAGGCTTAAAACAACTATTTCTAGTCACAATAAGCTTTGTGAAAGCTTTAATGATTATGCTCATCTTGTTTACTTTCAAAACTCTTAGTTTGATTATTTGTATCAAAATGGGTAAAACTTCATTATAGTTCGATTTCCAACCTTTCCAATGTGAAGTTAAGGCTTAAAACAACTATTTCTAGTCACAATAAGCTTTGTGAAAGCTTTAATGATTATACTCGGCTTGTTTACTTTCAAAACTCTTAGTTTGATTATTTGTATCAAAATGGGTAAAACTTCATTATAGTTCGATTTCCAACCTTTCCAATGTGAAGTTAAGGCTTAAAACAACTATTTCTAGTCACAATAAGCTTTGTGAAAGCTTTAATGATTATACTCGGCTTGTTTACTTTCAAAACTCTTAGTTTGATTATTTGTATCAAAATGGGTAAAACTTCATTATAGTTCGATTTCCAACCTTTCCAATGTGAAGTTAAGGCTTAAAACAACTATTTCTAGTCACAATAAGCTTTGTGAAAGCTTTAATGATTATACTCATCTTGTTTACTTTCAAAACTCTTAGTTTGATTATTTGTATCAAAATGGGTAAAACTTCATTATAGTTCGATTTCCAACCTTTCCAATGTGAAGTTAAGGCTTAAAACAACTATTTCTAGTCACAATAAGCTTTGTGAAAGCTTTAATGATTATACTCGGCTTGTTTACTTTCAAAACTCTTAGTTTGATTATTTGTATCAAAATGGGTAAAACTTCATTATAGTTCGATTTTCAACCTTTCCAATGTGAAGTTAAGGCTTAAAACAACTATTTCTAGTCACAATAAGCTTTGTGAAAGCTTTAATGATTATACTCGGCTTGTTTACTTTCAAAACTCTTAGTTTGATTATTTGTATCAAAATGGGTAACACTTCATTATAGTTCGATTTCCAACCTTTCCAATGTGAAGTTAAGGCTTAAAACAACTATTTCTAGTCACAATAAGCTTTGTGAAAGCTTTAATGATTATGCTCGGCTTGTTTACTTTCAAAACTCTTAGTTTGATTATTTGTATCAAAATGGGTAAAACTTCATTATAGTTCGATTTCCAACCTTTCCAATGTGAAGTTAAGGCTTAAAACAACTATTTCTAGTCACAATAAGCTTTGTGAAAGCTTTAATGATTATACTCATCTTGTTTACTTTCAAAACTCTTAGTTTGATTATTTGTATCAAAATGGGTAAAACTTCATTATAGTTCGATTTCCAACCTTTCCAATGTGAAGTTAAGGCTTAAAACAACTATTTCTAGTCACAATAAGCTTTGTGAAAGCTTTAATGATTATACTCGGCTTGTTTACTTTCAAAACTCTTAGTTTGATTATTTATGTCAAAATGGGTAAAACTTCATTATAGTTCGATTTCCCACGTTTCCAATGTGAAGTTAAGGCTTAAAACAACTATTTCTAGTCACAATAAGCTTTGTGAAAGCTTTAATGATTATACTCGGCTTGTTTACTTTCAAAACTCTTAGTTTGATTATTTGTATCAAAATGGGTAAGTCATCATTATAGTTCGATTTTCAACCTTTCCAATGTGAAGTTAAGGCTTAAAACAACTATTTCTAGTCACAATAAGCTTTGTGAAAGCTTTAATGATTATGCTCATCTTGTTTACTTTCAAAACTCTTAGTTTGATTATTTGTATCAAAATGGGTAAAACTTCATTATAGTTCGATTTCCAACCTTTCCAATGTGAAGTTAAGGCTTAAAACAACTATTTCTAGTCACAATAAGCTTTGTGAAAGCTTTAATGATTATACTCGGCTTGTTTACTTTCAAAACTCTTAGTTTGATTATTTATGTCAAAATGGGTAAAACTTCATTATAGTTCGATTTCCAACCTTTCCAATGTGAAGTTAAGGCTTAAAACAACTATTTCTAGTCACAATAAGCTTTGTGAAAGCTTTAATGATTATGCTCATCTTGTTTACTTTCAAAACTCTTAGTTTGATTATTTGTATCAAAATGGGTAAGACTTCATTATAGTTCGATTTCCAACCTTTCCAATGTGAAGTTAAGGCTTAAAACAACTATTTCTAGTCACAATAAGCTTTGTGAAAGCTTTAATGATTATACTCGGCTTGTTTACTTTCAAAACTCTTAGTTTGATTATTTGTATCAAAATGGGTAAAACTTCATTATAGTTCGATTTCCAACCTTTCCAATGTGAAGTTAAGGCTTAAAACAACTATTTCTAGTCACAATAAGCTTTGTGAAAGCTTTAATGATTATACTCATCTTGTTTACTTTCAAAACTCTTAGTTTGATTATTTGTATCAAAATGGGTAAAACTTCATTATAGTTCGATTTCCAACCTTTCCAATGTGAAGTTAAGGCTTAAAACAACTATTTCTAGTCACAATAAGCTTTGTGAAAGCTTTAATGATTATACTCGGCTTGTTTACTTTCAAAACTCTTAGTTTGATTATTTGTATCAAAATGGGTAAAACTTCATTATAGTTCGATTTCCAACCTTTCCAATGTGAAGTTAAGGCTTAAAACAACTATTTCTAGTCACAATAAGCTTTGTGAAAGCTTTAATGATTATACTCGGCTTGTTTACTTTCAAAACTCTTAGTTTGATTATTTGTATCAAAATGGGTAAAACTTCATTATAGTTCGATTTCCAACCTTTCCAATGTGAAGTTAAGGCTTAAAACAACTATTTCTAGTCACAATAAGCTTTGTGAAAGCTTTAATGATTATACTCGGCTTGTTTACTTTCAAAACTCTTAGTTTGATTATTTGTATCAAAATGGGTAAAACTTCATTATAGTTCGATTTCCAACCTTTCCAATGTGAAGTTAAGGCTTAAAACAACTATTTCTAGTCACAATAAGCTTTGTGAAAGCTTTAATGATTATGCTCATCTTGTTTACTTTCAAAACTCTTAGTTTGATTATTTGTATCAAAATGGGTAAAACTTCATTATAGTTCGATTTCCAACCTTTCCAATGTGAAGTTAAGGCTTAAAACAACTATTTCTAGTCACAATAAGCTTTGTGAAAGCTTTAATGATTATGCTCATCTTGTTTACTTTCAAAACTCTTAGTTTGATTATTTGTATCAAAATGGGTAAAACTTCATTATAGTTCGATTTCCAACCTTTCCAATGTGAAGTTAAGGCTTAAAACAACTATTTCTAGTCACAATAAGCTTTGTGAAAGCTTTAATGATTATACTCATCTTGTTTACTTTCAAAACTCTTAGTTTGATTATTTGTATCAAAATGGGTAAAACTTCATTATAGTTCGATTTCCAACCTTTCCAATGTGAAGTTAAGGCTTAAAACAACTATTTCTAGTCACAATAAGCTTTGTGAAAGCTTTAATGATTATACTCATCTTGTTTACTTTCAAAACTCTTAGTTTGATTATTTGTATCAAAATGGGTAAAACTTCATTATAGTTCGATTTCCAACCTTTCCAATGTGAAGTTAAGGCTTAAAACAACTATTTCTAGTCACAATAAGCTTTGTGAAAGCTTTAATGATTATACTCGGCTTGTTTACTTTCAAAACTCTTAGTTTGATTATTTGTATCAAAATGGGTAAAACTTCATTATAGTTCGATTTCCAACCTTTCCAATGTGAAGTTAAGGCTTAAAACAACTATTTCTAGTCACAATAAGCTTTGTGAAAGCTTTAATGATTATACTCGGCTTGTTTACTTTCAAAACTCTTAGTTTGATTATTTGTATCAAAATGGGTAAAACTTCATTATAGTTCGATTTCCAACCTTTCCAATGTGAAGTTAAGGCTTAAAACAACTATTTCTAGTCACAATAAGCTTTGTGAAAGCTTTAATGATTATGCTCATCTTGTTTACTTTCAAAACTCTTAGTTTGATTATTTGTATCAAAATGGGTAAAACTTCATTATAGTTCGATTTCCAACCTTTCCAATGTGAAGTTAAGGCTTAAAACAACTATTTCTAGTCACAATAAGCTTTGTGAAAGCTTTAATGATTATACTCGGCTTGTTTACTTTCAAAACTCTTAGTTTGATTATTTGTATCAAAATGGGTAAAACTTCATTATAGTTCGATTTCCAACCTTTCCAATGTGAAGTTAAGGCTTAAAACAACTATTTCTAGTCACAATAAGCTTTGTGAAAGCTTTAATGATTATGCTCATCTTGTTTACTTTCAAAACTCTTAGTTTGATTATTTGTATCAAAATGGGTAAAACTTCATTATAGTTCGATTTCCAACCTTTCCAATGTGAAGTTAAGGCTTAAAACAACTATTTCTAGTCACAATAAGCTTTGTGAAAGCTTTAATGATTATACTCATCTTGTTTACTTTCAAAACTCTTAGTTTGATTATTTGTATCAAAATGGGTAAAACTTCATTATAGTTCGATTTCCAACCTTTCCAATGTGAAGTTAAGGCTTAAAACAACTATTTCTAGTCACAATAAGCTTTGTGAAAGCTTTAATGATTATGCTCATCTTGTTTACTTTCAAAACTCTTAGTTTGATTATTTGTATCAAAATGGGTAAAACTTCATTATAGTTCGATTTCCAACCTTTCCAATGTGAAGTTAAGGCTTAAAACAACTATTTCTAGTCACAATAAGCTTTGTGAAAGCTTTAATGATTATACTCATCTTGTTTACTTTCAAAACTCTTAGTTTGATTATTTGTATCAAAATGGGTAAAACTTCATTATAGTTCGATTTCCAACCTTTCCAATGTGAAGTTAAGGCTTAAAACAACTATTTCTAGTCACAATAAGCTTTGTGAAAGCTTTAATGATTATACTCGGCTTGTTTACTTTCAAAACTCTTAGTTTGATTATTTGTATCAAAATGGGTAAAACTTCATTATAGTTCGATTTCCAACCTTTCCAATGTGAAGTTAAGGCTTAAAACAACTATTTCTAGTCACAATAAGCTTTGTGAAAGCTTTAATGATTATACTCGGCTTGTTTACTTTCAAAACTCTTAGTTTGATTATTTGTATCAAAATGGGTAAAACTTCATTATAGTTCGATTTCCAACCTTTCCAATGTGAAGTTAAGGCTTAAAACAACTATTTCTAGTCACAATAAGCTTTGTGAAAGCTTTAATGATTATACTCATCTTGTTTACTTTCAAAACTCTTAGTTTGATTATTTGTATCAAAATGGGTAAAACTTCATTATAGTTCGATTTCCAACCTTTCCAATGTGAAGTTAAGGCTTAAAACAACTATTTCTAGTCACAATAAGCTTTGTGAAAGCTTTAATGATTATACTCGGCTTGTTTACTTTCAAAACTCTTAGTTTGATTATTTGTATCAAAATGGGTAAAACTTCATTATAGTTCGATTTCCAACCTTTCCAATGTGAAGTTAAGGCTTAAAACAACTATTTCTAGTCACAATAAGCTTTGTGAAAGCTTTAATGATTATACTCATCTTGTTTACTTTCAAAACTCTTAGTTTGATTATTTGTATCAAAATGGGTAAAACTTCATTATAGTTCGATTTCCAACCTTTCCAATGTGAAGTTAAGGCTTAAAACAACTATTTCTAGTCACAATAAGCTTTGTGAAAGCTTTAATGATTATACTCATCTTGTTTACTTTCAAAACTCTTAGTTTGATTATTTGTATCAAAATGGGTAAAACTTCATTATAGTTCGATTTCCAACCTTTCCAATGTGAAGTTAAGGCTTAAAACAACTATTTCTAGTCACAATAAGCTTTGTGAAAGCTTTAATGATTATACTCGGCTTGTTTACTTTCAAAACTCTTAGTTTGATTATTTATGTCAAAATGGGTAAAACTTCATTATAGTTCGATTTCCAACCTTTCCAATGTGAAGTTAAGGCTTAAAACAACTATTTCTAGTCACAATAAGCTTTGTGAAAGCTTTAATGATTATACTCGGCTTGTTTACTTTCAAAACTCTTAGTTTGATTATTTGTATCAAAATGGGTAAAACTTCATTATAGTTCGATTTCCAACCTTTCCAATGTGAAGTTAAGGCTTAAAACAACTATTTCTAGTCACAATAAGCTTTGTGAAAGCTTTAATGATTATGCTCATCTTGTTTACTTTCAAAACTCTTAGTTTGATTATTTGTATCAAAATGGGTAAAACTTCATTATAGTTCGATTTCCAACCTTTCCAATGTGAAGTTAAGGCTTAAAACAACTATTTCTAGTCACAATAAGCTTTGTGAAAGCTTTAATGATTATACTCGGCTTGTTTACTTTCAAAACTCTTAGTTTGATTATTTATGTCAAAATGGGTAAAACTTCATTATAGTTCGATTTCCAACGTTTCCAATGTGAAGTTAAGGCTTAAAACAACTATTTCTAGTCACAATAAGCTTTGTGAAAGCTTTAATGATTATGCTCATCTTGTTTACTTTCAAAACTCTTAGTTTGATTATTTGTATCAAAATGGGTAAAACTTCATTATAGTTCGATTTCCAACCTTTCCAATGTGAAGTTAAGGCTTAAAACAACTATTTCTAGTCACAATAAGCTTTGTGAAAGCTTTAATGATTATACTCGGCTTGTTTACTTTCAAAACTCTTAGTTTGATTATTTGTATCAAAATGGGTAAAACTTCATTATAGTTCGATTTCCAACCTTTCCAATGTGAAGTTAAGGCTTAAAACAACTATTTCTAGTCACAATAAGCTTTGTGAAAGCTTTAATGATTATACTCGGCTTGTTTACTTTCAAAACTCTTAGTTTGATTATTTGTATCAAAATGGGTAAAACTTCATTATAGTTCGATTTCCAACCTTTCCAATGTGAAGTTAAGGCTTAAAACAACTATTTCTAGTCACAATAAGCTTTGTGAAAGCTTTAATGATTATACTCGGCTTGTTTACTTTCAAAACTCTTAGTTTGATTATTTGTATCAAAATGGGTAAGACTTCATTATAGTTCGATTTCCAACCTTTCCAATGTGAAGTTAAGGCTTAAAACAACTATTTCTAGTCACAATAAGCTTTGTGAAAGCTTTAATGATTATACTCGGCTTGTTTACTTTCAAAACTCTTAGTTTGATTATTTGTATCAAAATGGGTAAAACTTCATTATAGTTCGATTTCCAACCTTTCCAATGTGAAGTTAAGGCTTAAAACAACTATTTCTAGTCACAATAAGCTTTGTGAAAGCTTTAATGATTATACTCGGCTTGTTTACTTTCAAAACTCTTAGTTTGATTATTTGTATCAAAATGGGTAAAACTTCATTATAGTTCGATTTCCAACCTTTCCAATGTGAAGTTAAGGCTTAAAACAACTATTTCTAGTCACAATAAGCTTTGTGAAAGCTTTAATGATTATACTCATCTTGTTTACTTTCAAAACTCTTAGTTTGATTATTTGTATCAAAATGGGTAAAACTTCATTATAGTTCGATTTCCAACCTTTCCAATGTGAAGTTAAGGCTTAAAACAACTATTTCTAGTCACAATAAGCTTTGTGAAAGCTTTAATGATTATGCTCATCTTGTTTACTTTCAAAACTCTTAGTTTGATTATTTGTATCAAAATGGGTAAAACTTCATTATAGTTCGATTTCCAACCTTTCCAATGTGAAGTTAAGGCTTAAAACAACTATTTCTAGTCACAATAAGCTTTGTGAAAGCTTTAATGATTATACTCGGCTTGTTTACTTTCAAAACTCTTAGTTTGATTATTTGTATCAAAATGGGTAAAACTTCATTATAGTTCGATTTCCAACCTTTCCAATGTGAAGTTAAGGCTTAAAACAACTATTTCTAGTCACAATAAGCTTTGTGAAAGCTTTAATGATTATACTCATCTTGTTTACTTTCAAAACTCTTAGTTTGATTATTTATGTATCAAAATGGGTAAAACTTCATTATAGTTCGATTTCCAACCTTTCCAATGTGAAGTTAAGGCTTAAAACAACTATTTCTAGTCACAATAAGCTTTGTGAAAGCTTTAATGATTATACTCATCTTGTTTACTTTCAAAACTCTTAGTTTGATTATTTGTATCAAAATGGGTAAAACTTCATTATAGTTCGATTTCCAACCTTTCCAATGTGAAGTTAAGGCTTAAAACAACTATTTCTAGTCACAATAAGCTTTGTGAAAGCTTTAATGATTATACTCGGCTTGTTTACTTTCAAAACTCTTAGTTTGATTATTTGTATCAAAATGGGTAAAACTTCATTATAGTTCGATTTCCAACCTTTCCAATGTGAAGTTAAGGCTTAAAACAACTATTTCTAGTCACAATAAGCTTTGTGAAAGCTTTAATGATTATGCTCATCTTGTTTACTTTCAAAACTCTTAGTTTGATTATTTGTATCAAAATGGGTAAAACTTCATTATAGTTCGATTTCCAACCTTTCCAATGTGAAGTTAAGGCTTAAAACAACTATTTCTAGTCACAATAAGCTTTGTGAAAGCTTTAATGATTATACTCGGCTTGTTTACTTTCAAAACTCTTAGTTTGATTATTTGTATCAAAATGGGTAAAACTTCATTATAGTTCGATTTCCAACCTTTCCAATGTGAAGTTAAGGCTTAAAACAACTATTTCTAGTCACAATAAGCTTTGTGAAAGCTTTAATGATTATGCTCATCTTGTTTACTTTCAAAACTCTTAGTTTGATTATTTGTATCAAAATGGGTAAAACTTCATTATAGTTCGATTTCCAACCTTTCCAATGTGAAGTTAAGGCTTAAAACAACTATTTCTAGTCACAATAAGCTTTGTGAAAGCTTTAATGATTATACTCGGCTTGTTTACTTTCAAAACTCTTAGTTTGATTATTTGTATCAAAATGGGTAAAACTTCATTATAGTTCGATTTCCAACCTTTCCAATGTGAAGTTAAGGCTTAAAACAACTATTTCTAGTCACAATAAGCTTTGTGAAAGCTTTAATGATTATACTCATCTTGTTTACTTTCAAAACTCTTAGTTTGATTATTTGTATCAAAATGGGTAAAACTTCATTATAGTTCGATTTCCAACCTTTCCAATGTGAAGTTAAGGCTTAAAACAACTATTTCTAGTCACAATAAGCTTTGTGAAAGCTTTAATGATTATACTCGGCTTGTTTACTTTCAAAACTCTTAGTTTGATTATTTGTATCAAAATGGGTAAAACTTCATTATAGTTCGATTTCCAACCTTTCCAATGTGAAGTTAAGGCTTAAAACAACTATTTCTAGTCACAATAAGCTTTGTGAAAGCTTTAATGATTATACTCGGCTTGTTTACTTTCAAAACTCTTAGTTTGATTATTTGTATCAAAATGGGTAAAACTTCATTATAGTTCGATTTCCAACCTTTCCAATGTGAAGTTAAGGCTTAAAACAACTATTTCTAGTCACAATAAGCTTTGTGAAAGCTTTAATGATTATACTCGGCTTGTTTACTTTCAAAACTCTTAGTTTGATTATTTGTATCAAAATGGGTAAAACTTCATTATAGTTCGATTTCCAACCTTTCCAATGTGAAGTTAAGGCTTAAAACAACTATTTCTAGTCACAATAAGCTTTGTGAAAGCTTTAATGATTATACTCATCTTGTTTACTTTCAAAACTCTTAGTTTGATTATTTGTATCAAAATGGGTAAAACTTCATTATAGTTCGATTTCCAACCTTTCCAATGTGAAGTTAAGGCTTAAAACAACTATTTCTAGTCACAATAAGCTTTGTGAAAGCTTTAATGATTATACTCATCTTGTTTACTTTCAAAACTCTTAGTTTGATTATTTGTATCAAAATGGGTAAAACTTCATTATAGTTCGATTTCCAACCTTTCCAATGTGAAGTTAAGGCTTAAAACAACTATTTCTAGTCACAATAAGCTTTGTGAAAGCTTTAATGATTATACTCATCTTGTTTACTTTCAAAACTCTTAGTTTGATTATTTGTATCAAAATGGGTAAAACTTCATTATAGTTCGATTTCCAACCTTTCCAATGTGAAGTTAAGGCTTAAAACAACTATTTCTAGTCACAATAAGCTTTGTGAAAGCTTTAATGATTATACTCATCTTGTTTACTTTCAAAACTCTTAGTTTGATTATTTGTATCAAAATGGGTAAAACTTCATTATAGTTCGATTTCCAACCTTTCCAATGTGAAGTTAAGGCTTAAAACAACTATTTCTAGTCACAATAAGCTTTGTGAAAGCTTTAATGATTATACTCGGCTTGTTTACTTTCAAAACTCTTAGTTTGATTATTTGTATCAAAATGGGTAAAACTTCATTATAGTTCGATTTCCAACCTTTCCAATGTGAAGTTAAGGCTTAAAACAACTATTTCTAGTCACAATAAGCTTTGTGAAAGCTTTAATGATTATGCTCATCTTGTTTACTTTCAAAACTCTTAGTTTGATTATTTGTATCAAAATGGGTAAAACTTCATTATAGTTCGATTTCCAACCTTTCCAATGTGAAGTTAAGGCTTAAAACAACTATTTCTAGTCACAATAAGCTTTGTGAAAGCTTTAATGATTATACTCGGCTTGTTTACTTTCAAAACTCTTAGTTTGATTATTTGTATCAAAATGGGTAAAACTTCATTATAGTTCGATTTCCAACCTTTCCAATGTGAAGTTAAGGCTTAAAACAACTATTTCTAGTCACAATAAGCTTTGTGAAAGCTTTAATGATTATACTCATCTTGTTTACTTTCAAAACTCTTAGTTTGATTATTTGTATCAAAATGGGTAAAACTTCATTATAGTTCGATTTCCAACCTTTCCAATGTGAAGTTAAGGCTTAAAACAACTATTTCTAGTCACAATAAGCTTTGTGAAAGCTTTAATGATTATACTCGGCTTGTTTACTTTCAAAACTCTTAGTTTGATTATTTGTATCAAAATGGGTAAAACTTCATTATAGTTCGATTTCCAACCTTTCCAATGTGAAGTTAAGGCTTAAAACAACTATTTCTAGTCACAATAAGCTTTGTGAAAGCTTTAATGATTATACTCGGCTTGTTTACTTTCAAAACTCTTAGTTTGATTATTTGTATCAAAATGGGTAAAACTTCATTATAGTTCGATTTCCAACCTTTCCAATGTGAAGTTAAGGCTTAAAACAACTATTTCTAGTCACAATAAGCTTTGTGAAAGCTTTAATGATTATGCTCATCTTGTTTACTTTCAAAACTCTTAGTTTGATTATTTGTATCAAAATGGGTAAAACTTCATTATAGTTCGATTTCCAACCTTTCCAATGTGAAGTTAAGGCTTAAAACAACTATTTCTAGTCACAATAAGCTTTGTGAAAGCTTTAATGATTATGCTCATCTTGTTTACTTTCAAAACTCTTAGTTTGATTATTTGTATCAAAATGGGTAAAACTTCATTATAGTTCGATTTCCAACCTTTCCAATGTGAAGTTAAGGCTTAAAACAACTATTTCTAGTCACAATAAGCTTTGTGAAAGCTTTAATGATTATACTCATCTTGTTTACTTTCAAAACTCTTAGTTTGATTATTTGTATCAAAATGGGTAAAACTTCATTATAGTTCGATTTCCAACCTTTCCAATGTGAAGTTAAGGCTTAAAACAACTATTTCTAGTCACAATAAGCTTTGTGAAAGCTTTAATGATTATACTCGGCTTGTTTACTTTCAAAACTCTTAGTTTGATTATTTGTATCAAAATGGGTAAAACTTCATTATAGTTCGATTTCCAACCTTTCCAATGTGAAGTTAAGGCTTAAAACAACTATTTCTAGTCACAATAAGCTTTGTGAAAGCTTTAATGATTATACTCATCTTGTTTACTTTCAAAACTCTTAGTTTGATTATTTGTATCAAAATGGGTAAAACTTCATTATAGTTCGATTTCCAACCTTTCCAATGTGAAGTTAAGGCTTAAAACAACTATTTCTAGTCACAATAAGCTTTGTGAAAGCTTTAATGATTATACTCGGCTTGTTTACTTTCAAAACTCTTAGTTTGATTATTTATGTCAAAATGGGTAAAACTTCATTATAGTTCGATTTCCAACCTTTCCAATGTGAAGTTAAGGCTTAAAACAACTATTTCTAGTCACAATAAGCTTTGTGAAAGCTTTAATGATTATACTCGGCTTGTTTACTTTCAAAACTCTTAGTTTGATTATTTGTATCAAAATGGGTAAAACTTCATTATAGTTCGATTTCCAACCTTTCCAATGTGAAGTTAAGGCTTAAAACAACTATTTCTAGTCACAATAAGCTTTGTGAAAGCTTTAATGATTATGCTCATCTTGTTTACTTTCAAAACTCTTAGTTTGATTATTTGTATCAAAATGGGTAAAACTTCATTATAGTTCGATTTCCAACCTTTCCAATGTGAAGTTAAGGCTTAAAACAACTATTTCTAGTCACAATAAGCTTTGTGAAAGCTTTAATGATTATACTCGGCTTGTTTACTTTCAAAACTCTTAGTTTGATTATTTGTATCAAAATGGGTAAAACTTCATTATAGTTCGATTTCCAACCTTTCCAATGTGAAGTTAAGGCTTAAAACAACTATTTCTAGTCACAATAAGCTTTGTGAAAGCTTTAATGATTATGCTCATCTTGTTTACTTTCAAAACTCTTAGTTTGATTATTTGTATCAAAATGGGTAAAACTTCATTATAGTTCGATTTCCAACCTTTCCAATGTGAAGTTAAGGCTTAAAACAACTATTTCTAGTCACAATAAGCTTTGTGAAAGCTTTAATGATTATGCTCATCTTGTTTACTTTCAAAACTCTTAGTTTGATTATTTGTATCAAAATGGGTAAAACTTCATTATAGTTCGATTTCCAACCTTTCCAATGTGAAGTTAAGGCTTAAAACAACTATTTCTAGTCACAATAAGCTTTGTGAAAGCTTTAATGATTATACTCGGCTTGTTTACTTTCAAAACTCTTAGTTTGATTATTTGTATCAAAATGGGTAAAACTTCATTATAGTTCGATTTCCAACCTTTCCAATGTGAAGTTAAGGCTTAAAACAACTATTTCTAGTCACAATAAGCTTTGTGAAAGCTTTAATGATTATACTCGGCTTGTTTACTTTCAAAACTCTTAGTTTGATTATTTGTATCAAAATGGGTAAAACTTCATTATAGTTCGATTTCCAACCTTTCCAATGTGAAGTTAAGGCTTAAAACAACTATTTCTAGTCACAATAAGCTTTGTGAAAGCTTTAATGATTATACTCGGCTTGTTTACTTTCAAAACTCTTAGTTTGATTATTTGTATCAAAATGGGTAAAACTTCATTATAGTTCGATTTCCAACCTTTCCAATGTGAAGTTAAGGCTTAAAACAACTATTTCTAGTCACAATAAGCTTTGTGAAAGCTTTAATGATTATGCTCGGCTTGTTTACTTTCAAAACTCTTAGTTTGATTATTTGTATCAAAATGGGTAAAACTTCATTATAGTTCGATTTCCAACCTTTCCAATGTGAAGTTAAGGCTTAAAACAACTATTTCTAGTCACAATAAGCTTTGTGAAAGCTTTAATGATTATACTCATCTTGTTTACTTTCAAAACTCTTAGTTTGATTATTTGTATCAAAATGGGTAAAACTTCATTATAGTTCGATTTCCAACCTTTCCAATGTGAAGTTAAGGCTTAAAACAACTATTTCTAGTCACAATAAGCTTTGTGAAAGCTTTAATGATTATACTCATCTTGTTTACTTTCAAAACTCTTAGTTTGATTATTTGTATCAAAATGGGTAAAACTTCATTATAGTTCGATTTCCAACCTTTCCAATGTGAAGTTAAGGCTTAAAACAACTATTTCTAGTCACAATAAGCTTTGTGAAAGCTTTAATGATTATACTCGGCTTGTTTACTTTCAAAACTCTTAGTTTGATTATTTGTATCAAAATGGGTAAAACTTCATTATAGTTCGATTTCCAACCTTTCCAATGTGAAGTTAAGGCTTAAAACAACTATTTCTAGTCACAATAAGCTTTGTGAAAGCTTTAATGATTATACTCATCTTGTTTACTTTCAAAACTCTTAGTTTGATTATTTGTATGTCAAAATGGGTAAAACTTCATTATAGTTCGATTTCCAACCTTTCCAATGTGAAGTTAAGGCTTAAAACAACTATTTCTAGTCACAATAAGCTTTGTGAAAGCTTTAATGATTATACTCATCTTGTTTACTTTCAAAACTCTTAGTTTGATTATTTGTATCAAAATGGGTAAAACTTCATTATAGTTCGATTTCCAACCTTTCCAATGTGAAGTTAAGGCTTAAAACAACTATTTCTAGTCACAATAAGCTTTGTGAAAGCTTTAATGATTATGCTCATCTTGTTTACTTTCAAAACTCTTAGTTTGATTATTTGTATCAAAATGGGTAAAACTTCATTATAGTTCGATTTCCAACCTTTCCAATGTGAAGTTAAGGCTTAAAACAACTATTTCTAGTCACAATAAGCTTTGTGAAAGCTTTAATGATTATACTCGGCTTGTTTACTTTCAAAACTCTTAGTTTGATTATTTATGTCAAAATGGGTAAAACTTCATTATAGTTCGATTTCCAACCTTTCCAATGTGAAGTTAAGGCTTAAAACAACTATTTCTAGTCACAATAAGCTTTGTGAAAGCTTTAATGATTATGCTCATCTTGTTTACTTTCAAAACTCTTAGTTTGATTATTTGTATCAAAATGGGTAAAACTTCATTATAGTTCGATTTCCAACCTTTCCAATGTGAAGTTAAGGCTTAAAACAACTATTTCTAGTCACAATAAGCTTTGTGAAAGCTTTAATGATTATACTCGGCTTGTTTACTTTCAAAACTCTTAGTTTGATTATTTGTATCAAAATGGGTAAAACTTCATTATAGTTCGATTTCCAACCTTTCCAATGTGAAGTTAAGGCTTAAAACAACTATTTCTAGTCACAATAAGCTTTGTGAAAGCTTTAATGATTATACTCATCTTGTTTACTTTCAAAACTCTTAGTTTGATTATTTGTATCAAAATGGGTAAAACTTCATTATAGTTCGATTTCCAACCTTTCCAATGTGAAGTTAAGGCTTAAAACAACTATTTCTAGTCACAATAAGCTTTGTGAAAGCTTTAATGATTATACTCGGCTTGTTTACTTTCAAAACTCTTAGTTTGATTATTTGTATCAAAATGGGTAAAACTTCATTATAGTTCGATTTCCAACCTTTCCAATGTGAAGTTAAGGCTTAAAACAACTATTTCTAGTCACAATAAGCTTTGTGAAAGCTTTAATGATTATACTCGGCTTGTTTACTTTCAAAACTCTTAGTTTGATTATTTGTATCAAAATGGGTAAAACTTCATTATAGTTCGATTTCCAACCTTTCCAATGTGAAGTTAAGGCTTAAAACAACTATTTCTAGTCACAATAAGCTTTGTGAAAGCTTTAATGATTATACTCGGCTTGTTTACTTTCAAAACTCTTAGTTTGATTATTTGTATCAAAATGGGTAAAACTTCATTATAGTTCGATTTCCAACCTTTCCAATGTGAAGTTAAGGCTTAAAACAACTATTTCTAGTCACAATAAGCTTTGTGAAAGCTTTAATGATTATACTCGGCTTGTTTACTTTCAAAACTCTTAGTTTGATTATTTGTATCAAAATGGGTAAAACTTCATTATAGTTCGATTTCCAACCTTTCCAATGTGAAGTTAAGGCTTAAAACAACTATTTCTAGTCACAATAAGCTTTGTGAAAGCTTTAATGATTATGCTCATCTTGTTTACTTTCAAAACTCTTAGTTTGATTATTTGTATCAAAATGGGTAAAACTTCATTATAGTTCGATTTCCAACCTTTCCAATGTGAAGTTAAGGCTTAAAACAACTATTTCTAGTCACAATAAGCTTTGTGAAAGCTTTAATGATTATACTCATCTTGTTTACTTTCAAAACTCTTAGTTTGATTATTTGTATCAAAATGGGTAAAACTTCATTATAGTTCGATTTCCAACCTTTCCAATGTGAAGTTAAGGCTTAAAACAACTATTTCTAGTCACAATAAGCTTTGTGAAAGCTTTAATGATTATACTCATCTTGTTTACTTTCAAAACTCTTAGTTTGATTATTTGTATCAAAATGGGTAAAACTTCATTATAGTTCGATTTCCAACCTTTCCAATGTGAAGTTAAGGCTTAAAACAACTATTTCTAGTCACAATAAGCTTTGTGAAAGCTTTAATGATTATACTCGGCTTGTTTACTTTCAAAACTCTTAGTTTGATTATTTATGTCAAAATGGGTAAAACTTCATTATAGTTCGATTTCCAACGTTTCCAATGTGAAGTTAAGGCTTAAAACAACTATTTCTAGTCACAATAAGCTTTGTGAAAGCTTTAATGATTATGCTCATCTTGTTTACTTTCAAAACTCTTAGTTTGATTATTTGTATCAAAATGGGTAAAACTTCATTATAGTTCGATTTCCAACCTTTCCAATGTGAAGTTAAGGCTTAAAACAACTATTTCTAGTCACAATAAGCTTTGTGAAAGCTTTAATGATTATACTCGGCTTGTTTACTTTCAAAACTCTTAGTTTGATTATTTATGTCAAAATGGGTAAAACTTCATTATAGTTCGATTTCCAACCTTTCCAATGTGAAGTTAAGGCTTAAAACAACTATTTCTAGTCACAATAAGCTTTGTGAAAGCTTTAATGATTATGCTCATCTTGTTTACTTTCAAAACTCTTAGTTTGATTATTTGTATCAAAATGGGTAAAACTTCATTATAGTTCGATTTCCAACCTTTCCAATGTGAAGTTAAGGCTTAAAACAACTATTTCTAGTCACAATAAGCTTTGTGAAAGCTTTAATGATTATACTCGGCTTGTTTACTTTCAAAACTCTTAGTTTGATTATTTATGTCAAAATGGGTAAAACTTCATTATAGTTCGATTTCCAACCTTTCCAATGTGAAGTTAAGGCTTAAAACAACTATTTCTAGTCACAATAAGCTTTGTGAAAGCTTTAATGATTATGCTCATCTTGTTTACTTTCAAAACTCTTAGTTTGATTATTTGTATCAAAATGGGTAAAACTTCATTATAGTTCGATTTCCAACCTTTCCAATGTGAAGTTAAGGCTTAAAACAACTATTTCTAGTCACAATAAGCTTTGTGAAAGCTTTAATGATTATACTCGGCTTGTTTACTTTCAAAACTCTTAGTTTGATTATTTGTATCAAAATGGGTAAAACTTCATTATAGTTCGATTTCCAACCTTTCCAATGTGAAGTTAAGGCTTAAAACAACTATTTCTAGTCACAATAAGCTTTGTGAAAGCTTTAATGATTATACTCGGCTTGTTTACTTTCAAAACTCTTAGTTTGATTATTTGTATCAAAATGGGTAAAACTTCATTATAGTTCGATTTCCAACCTTTCCAATGTGAAGTTAAGGCTTAAAACAACTATTTCTAGTCACAATAAGCTTTGTGAAAGCTTTAATGATTATACTCATCTTGTTTACTTTCAAAACTCTTAGTTTGATTATTTGTATCAAAATGGGTAAAACTTCATTATAGTTCGATTTCCAACCTTTCCAATGTGAAGTTAAGGCTTAAAACAACTATTTCTAGTCACAATAAGCTTTGTGAAAGCTTTAATGATTATACTCGGCTTGTTTACTTTCAAAACTCTTAGTTTGATTATTTGTATCAAAATGGGTAAAACTTCATTATAGTTCGATTTCCAACCTTTCCAATGTGAAGTTAAGGCTTAAAACAACTATTTCTAGTCACAATAAGCTTTGTGAAAGCTTTAATGATTATGCTCATCTTGTTTACTTTCAAAACTCTTAGTTTGATTATTTGTATCAAAATGGGTAAAACTTCATTATAGTTCGATTTCCAACCTTTCCAATGTGAAGTTAAGGCTTAAAACAACTATTTCTAGTCACAATAAGCTTTGTGAAAGCTTTAATGATTATACTCATCTTGTTTACTTTCAAAACTCTTAGTTTGATTATTTGTATCAAAATGGGTAAAACTTCATTATAGTTCGATTTCCAACCTTTCCAATGTGAAGTTAAGGCTTAAAACAACTATTTCTAGTCACAATAAGCTTTGTGAAAGCTTTAATGATTATACTCATCTTGTTTACTTTCAAAACTCTTAGTTTGATTATTTGTATCAAAATGGGTAAAACTTCATTATAGTTCGATTTCCAACCTTTCCAATGTGAAGTTAAGGCTTAAAACAACTATTTCTAGTCACAATAAGCTTTGTGAAAGCTTTAATGATTATACTCATCTTGTTTACTTTCAAAACTCTTAGTTTGATTATTTGTATCAGAATGGGTAAGACTTCATTATAGTTCGATTTCCAACCTTTCCAATGTGAAGTTAAGGCTTAAAACAACTATTTCTAGTCACAATAAGCTTTGTGAAAGCTTTAATGATTATGCTCATCTTGTTTACTTTCAAAACTCTTAGTTTGATTATTTGTATCAAAATGGGTAAAACTTCATTATAGTTCGATTTTCAACCTTTCCAATGTGAAGTTAAGGCTTAAAACAACTATTTCTAGTCACAATAAGCTTTGTGAAAGCTTTAATGATTATGCTCATCTTGTTTACTTTCAAAACTCTTAGTTTGATTATTTGTATCAAAATGGGTAAAACTTCATTATAGTTCGATTTCCAACCTTTCCAATGTGAAGTTAAGGCTTAAAACAACTATTTCTAGTCACAATAAGCTTTGTGAAAGCTTTAATGATTATACTCGGCTTGTTTACTTTCAAAACTCTTAGTTTGATTATTTATGTCAAAATGGGTAAAACTTCATTATAGTTCGATTTCCAACGTTTTCAATGTGAAGTTAAGGCTTAAAACAACTATTTCTAGTCACAATAAGCTTTGTGAAAGCTTTAATGATTATGCTCATCTTGTTTACTTTCAAAACTCTTAGTTTGATTATTTGTATCAAAATGGGTAAAACTTCATTATAGTTCGATTTCCAACCTTTCCAATGTGAAGTTAAGGCTTAAAACAACTATTTCTAGTCACAATAAGCTTTGTGAAAGCTTTAATGATTATACTCGGCTTGTTTACTTTCAAAACTCTTAGTTTGATTATTTGTGTCAAAATGGGTAAAACTTCATTATAGTTCGATTTCCAACCTTTCCAATGTGAAGTTAAGGCTTAAAACAACTATTTCTAGTCACAATAAGCTTTGTGAAAGCTTTAATGATTATCCTCATCTTGTTTACTTTCAAAACTCTTAGTTTGATTATTTGTATCAAAATGGGTAAAACTTCATTATAGTTCGATTTCCAACCTTTCCAATGTGAAGTTAAGGCTTAAAACAACTATTTCTAGTCACAATAAGCTTTGTGAAAGCTTTAATGATTATACTCGGCTTGTTTACTTTCAAAACTCTTAGTTTGATTATTTGTATCAAAATGGGTAAAACTTCATTATAGTTCGATTTCCAACCTTTCCAATGTGAAGTTAAGGCTTAAAACAACTATTTCTAGTCACAATAAGCTTTGTGAAAGCTTTAATGATTATACTCGGCTTGTTTACTTTCAAAACTCTTAGTTTGATTATTTGTATCAAAATGGGTAAAACTTCATTATAGTTCGATTTCCAACCTTTCCAATGTGAAGTTAAGGCTTAAAACAACTATTTCTAGTCACAATAAGCTTTGTGAAAGCTTTAATGATTATACTCATCTTGTTTACTTTCAAAACTCTTAGTTTGATTATTTGTATCAAAATGGGTAAAACTTCATTATAGTTCGATTTCCAACCTTTCCAATGTGAAGTTAAGGCTTAAAACAACTATTTCTAGTCACAATAAGCTTTGTGAAAGCTTTAATGATTATACTCGGCTTGTTTACTTTCAAAACTCTTAGTTTGATTATTTATGTCAAAATGGGTAAAACTTCATTATAGTTCGATTTCCAACCTTTCCAATGTGAAGTTAAGGCTTAAAACAACTATTTCTAGTCACAATAAGCTTTGTGAAAGCTTTAATGATTATGCTCATCTTGTTTACTTTCAAAACTCTTAGTTTGATTATTTGTATCAAAATGGGTAAAACTTCATTATAGTTCGATTTCCAACCTTTCCAATGTGAAGTTAAGGCTTAAAACAACTATTTCTAGTCACAATAAGCTTTGTGAAAGCTTTAATGATTATACTCGGCTTGTTTACTTTCAAAACTCTTAGTTTGATTATTTGTATCAAAATGGGTAAAACTTCATTATAGTTCGATTTCCAACCTTTCCAATGTGAAGTTAAGGCTTAAAACAACTATTTCTAGTCACAATAAGCTTTGTGAAAGCTTTAATGATTATGCTCATCTTGTTTACTTTCAAAACTCTTAGTTTGATTATTTGTATCAAAATGGGTAAAACTTCATTATAGTTCGATTTCCAACCTTTCCAATGTGAAGTTAAGGCTTAAAACAACTATTTCTAGTCACAATAAGCTTTGTGAAAGCTTTAATGATTATACTCGGCTTGTTTACTTTCAAAACTCTTAGTTTGATTATTTGTATCAAAATGGGTAAAACTTCATTATAGTTCGATTTCCAACCTTTCCAATGTGAAGTTAAGGCTTAAAACAACTATTTCTAGTCACAATAAGCTTTGTGAAAGCTTTAATGATTATGCTCATCTTGTTTACTTTCAAAACTCTTAGTTTGATTATTTGTATCAAAATGGGTAAAACTTCATTATAGTTCGATTTCCAACCTTTCCAATGTGAAGTTAAGGCTTAAAACAACTATTTCTAGTCACAATAAGCTTTGTGAAAGCTTTAATGATTATACTCGGCTTGTTTACTTTCAAAACTCTTAGTTTGATTATTTGTATCAAAATGGGTAAAACTTCATTATAGTTCGATTTCCAACCTTTCCAATGTGAAGTTAAGGCTTAAAACAACTATTTCTAGTCACAATAAGCTTTGTGAAAGCTTTAATGATTATACCGGCTTGTTTACTTTCAAAACTCTTAGTTTGATTATTTGTATCAAAATGGGTAAAACTTCATTATAGTTCGATTTCCAACCTTTCCAATGTGAAGTTAAGGCTTAAAACAACTATTTCTAGTCACAATAAGCTTTGTGAAAGCTTTAATGATTATACTCATCTTGTTTACTTTCAAAACTCTTAGTTTGATTATTTGTATCAAAATGGGTAAAACTTCATTATAGTTCGATTTCCAACCTTTCCAATGTGAAGTTAAGGCTTAAAACAGCTATTTCTAGTCACAATTAGCTTTGTGAAAGCTTTAATTATTCTGCTCGGCTTGTTTACTTTCAAAACTCTTAGTTTGATTATTTGTATCAAAATGGGTAAAACTTCATTATAGTTCGATTTCCAACCTTTCCAATGTGAAGTTAAGGCTTAAAACAACTATTTCTAGTCACAATAAGCTTTGTGAAAGCTTTAATGATTATACTCATCTTGTTTACTTTCAAAACTCTTAGTTTGATTATTTGTATCAAAATGGGTAAAACTTCATTATAGTTCGATTTCCAACCTTTCCAATGTGAAGTTAAGGCTTAAAACAACTATTTCTAGTCACAATAAGCTTTGTGAAAGCTTTAATGATTATGCTCATCTTGTTTACTTTCAAAACTCTTAGTTTGATTATTTGTATCAAAATGGGTAAAACTTCATTATAGTTCGATTTCCAACCTTTCCAATGTGAAGTTAAGGCTTAAAACAACTATTTCTAGTCACAATAAGCTTTGTGAAAGCTTTAATGATTATACTCATCTTGTTTACTTTCAAAACTCTTAGTTTGATTATTTGTATCAAAATGGGTAAAACTTCATTATAGTTCGATTTCCAACCTTTCCAATGTGAAGTTAAGGCTTAAAACAACTATTTCTAGTCACAATAAGCTTTGTGAAAGCTTTAATGATTATACTCATCTTGTTTACTTTCAAAACTCTTAGTTTGATTATTTGTATCAAAATGGGTAAAACTTCATTATAGTTCGATTTCCAACCTTTCCAATGTGAAGTTAAGGCTTAAAACAACTATTTCTAGTCACAATAAGCTTTGTGAAAGCTTTAATGATTATACTCGGCTTGTTTACTTTCAAAACTCTTAGTTTGATTATTTGTATCAAAATGGGTAAAACTTCATTATAGTTCGATTTCCAACCTTTCCAATGTGAAGTTAAGGCTTAAAACAACTATTTCTAGTCACAATAAGCTTTGTGAAAGCTTTAATGATTATGCTCATCTTGTTTACTTTCAAAACTCTTAGTTTGATTATTTGTATCAAAATGGGTAAAACTTCATTATAGTTCGATTTCCAACCTTTCCAATGTGAAGTTAAGGCTTAAAACAACTATTTCTAGTCACAATAAGCTTTGTGAAAGCTTTAATGATTATACTCGGCTTGTTTACTTTCAAAACTCTTAGTTTGATTATTTATGTCAAAATGGGTAAAACTTCATTATAGTTCGATTTCCAACGTTTCCAATGTGAAGTTAAGGCTTAAAACAACTATTTCTAGTCACAATAAGCTTTGTGAAAGCTTTAATGATTATGCTCATCTTGTTTACTTTCAAAACTCTTAGTTTGATTATTTGTATCAAAATGGGTAAAACTTCATTATAGTTCGATTTCCAACCTTTCCAATGTGAAGTTAAGGCTTAAAACAACTATTTCTAGTCACAATAAGCTTTGTGAAAGCTTTAATGATTATACTCGGCTTGTTTACTTTCAAAACTCTTAGTTTGATTATTTATGTCAAAATGGGTAAAACTTCATTATAGTTCGATTTCCAACCTTTCCAATGTGAAGTTAAGGCTTAAAACAACTATTTCTAGTCACAATAAGCTTTGTGAAAGCTTTAATGATTATACTCATCTTGTTTACTTTCAAAACTCTTAGTTTGATTATTTGTATCAAAATGGGTAAAACTTCATTATAGTTCGATTTCCAACCTTTCCAATGTGAAGTTAAGGCTTAAAACAACTATTTCTAGTCACAATAAGCTTTGTGAAAGCTTTAATGATTATACTCCTTGTTTACTTTCAAAACTCTTAGTTTGATTATTTGTATCAAAATGGGTAAAACTTCATTATAGTTCGATTTCCAACCTTTCCAATGTGAAGTTTAAGGCTTAAAACAACTATTTCTAGTCACAATAAGCTTTGTGAAAGCTTTAATGATTATACTCGGCTTGTTTACTTTCAAAACTCTTAGTTTGATTATTTATGTCAAAATGGGTAAAACTTCATTATAGTTCATTTCCCACCTTTTCAATGTGAAGTTAAGGCTTAAAACAACTATTTCTAATCACAATAAGCTTTGTTAAAGCTTTAATGATTATACTCATCTTGTTTACTTTCAAAACTCTTAGTTTGATTATTTGTATCAAAATGGGTAAGAACTTCATTATAGTTCGATTTCCAACCTTTCCAATGTGAAGTTAAGGCTTAAAACAACTATTTCTAGTCACAATAAGCTTTGTGAAAGCTTTAATGATTATACTCATCTTGTTTACTTTCAAAACTCTTAGTTTGATTATTTGTATCAAAATGGGTAAAACTTCATTATAGTTCGATTTCCAACCTTTCCAATGTGAAGTTAAGGCTTAAAACAACTATTTCTAGTCACAATAAGCTTTGTGAAAGCTTTAATGATTATGCTCATCTTGTTTACTTTCAAAACTCTTAGTTTGATTATTTGTATCAAAATGGGTAAAACTTCATTATAGTTCGATTTCCAACCTTTCCAATGTGAAGTTAAGGCTTAAAACAACTATTTCTAGTCACAATAAGCTTTGTGAAAGCTTTAATGATTATACTCATCTTGTTTACTTTCAAAACTCTTAGTTTGATTATTTGTATCAAAATGGGTAAAACTTCATTATAGTTCGATTTCCAACCTTTCCAATGTGAAGTTAAGGCTTAAAACAACTATTTCTAGTCACAATAAGCTTTGTGAAAGCTTTAATGATTATGCTCATCTTGTTTACTTTCAAAACTCTTAGTTTGATTATTTGTATCAAAATGGGTAAAACTTCATTATAGTTCGATTTCCAACCTTTCCAATGTGAAGTTAAGGCTTAAAACAACTATTTCTAGTCACAATAAGCTTTGTGAAAGCTTTAATGATTATACTCATCTTGTTTACTTTCAAAACTCTTAGTTTGATTATTTGTATCAAAATGGGTAAAACTTCATTATAGTTCGATTTCCAACCTTTCCAATGTGAAGTTAAGGCTTAAAACAACTATTTCTAGTCACAATAAGCTTTGTGAAAGCTTTAATGATTATACTCATCTTGTTTACTTTCAAAACTCTTAGTTTGATTATTTGTATCAAAATGGGTAAAACTTCATTATAGTTCGATTTCCAACCTTTCCAATGTGAAGTTAAGGCTTAAAACAACTATTTCTAGTCACAATAAGCTTTGTGAAAGCTTTAATGATTATACTCGGCTTGTTTACTTTCAAAACTCTTAGTTTGATTATTTGTATCAAAATGGGTAAAACTTCATTATAGTTCGATTTCCAACCTTTCCAATGTGAAGTTAAGGCTTAAAACAACTATTTCTAGTCACAATAAGCTTTGTGAAAGCTTTAATGATTATGCTCATCTTGTTTACTTTCAAAACTCTTAGTTTGATTATTTGTATCAAAATGGGTAAAACTTCATTATAGTTCGATTTCCAACCTTTCCAATGTGAAGTTAAGGCTTAAAACAACTATTTCTAGTCACAATAAGCTTTGTGAAAGCTTTAATGATTATACTCGGCTTGTTTACTTTCAAAACTCTTAGTTTGATTATTTATGTCAAAATGGGTAAAACTTCATTATAGTTCGATTTCCAACCTTTCCAATGTGAAGTTAAGGCTTAAAACAACTATTTCTAGTCACAATAAGCTTTGTGAAAGCTTTAATGATTATGCTCATCTTGTTTACTTTCAAAACTCTTAGTTTGATTATTTGTATCAAAATGGGTAAAACTTCATTATAGTTCGATTTCCAACCTTTCCAATGTGAAGTTAAGGCTTAAAACAACTATTTCTAGTCACAATAAGCTTTGTGAAAGCTTTAATGATTATACTCGGCTTGTTTACTTTCAAAACTCTTAGTTTGATTATTTATGTCAAAATGGGTAAAACTTCATTATAGTTCGATTTCCAACCTTTCCAATGTGAAGTTAAGGCTTAAAACAACTATTTCTAGTCACAATAAGCTTTGTGAAAGCTTTAATGATTATGCTCATCTTGTTTACTTTCAAAACTCTTAGTTTGATTATTTGTATCAAAATGGGTAAAACTTCATTATAGTTCGATTTCCAACCTTTCCAATGTGAAGTTAAGGCTTAAAACAACTATTTCTAGTCACAATAAGCTTTGTGAAAGCTTTAATGATTATACTCATCTTGTTTACTTTCAAAACTCTTAGTTTGATTATTTGTATCAAAATGGGTAAAACTTCATTATAGTTCGATTTCCAACCTTTCCAATGTGAAGTTAAGGCTTAAAACAACTATTTCTAGTCACAATAAGCTTTGTGAAAGCTTTAATGATTATACTCATCTTGTTTACTTTCAAAACTCTTAGTTTGATTATTTGTATCAAAATGGGTAAAACTTCATTATAGTTCGATTTCCAACCTTTCCAATGTGAAGTTAAGGCTTAAAACAACTATTTCTAGTCACAATAAGCTTTGTGAAAGCTTTAATGATTATACTCGGCTTGTTTACTTTCAAAACTCTTAGTTTGATTATTTGTATCAAAATGGGTAAAACTTCATTATAGTTCGATTTCCAACCTTTCCAATGTGAAGTTAAGGCTTAAAACAACTATTTCTAGTCACAATAAGCTTTGTGAAAGCTTTAATGATTATGCTCATCTTGTTTACTTTCAAAACTCTTAGTTTGATTATTTGTATCAAAATGGGTAAAACTTCATTATAGTTCGATTTCCAACCTTTCCAATGTGAAGTTAAGGCTTAAAACAACTATTTCTAGTCACAATAAGCTTTGTGAAAGCTTTAATGATTATACTCATCTTGTTTACTTTCAAAACTCTTAGTTTGATTATTTGTATCAAAATGGGTAAAACTTCATTATAGTTCGATTTCCAACCTTTCCAATGTGAAGTTAAGGCTTAAAACAACTATTTCTAGTCACAATAAGCTTTGTGAAAGCTTTAATGATTATACTCGGCTTGTTTACTTTCAAAACTCTTAGTTTGATTATTTATGTCAAAATGGGTAAAACTTCATTATAGTTCGATTTCCAACGTTTCCAATGTGAAGTTAAGGCTTAAAACAACTATTTCTAGTCACAATAAGCTTTGTGAAAGCTTTAATGATTATACTCGGCTTGTTTACTTTCAAAACTCTTAGTTTGATTATTTGTATCAAAATGGGTAAAACTTCATTATAGTTCGATTTCCACTTTCCAATGTGAAGTTAAGGCTTAAAACAACTATTTCTAGTCACAATAAGCTTTGTGAAAGCTTTAATGATTATGCTCATCTTGTTTACTTTCAAAACTCTTAGTTTGATTATTTGTATCAAAATGGGTAAAACTTCATTATAGTTCGATTTCCAACCTTTCCAATGTGAAGTTAAGGCTTAAAACAACTATTTCTAGTCACAATAAGCTTTGTGAAAGCTTTAATGATTATACTCGGCTTGTTTACTTTCAAAACTCTTAGTTTGATTATTTGTATCAAAATGGGTAAAACTTCATTATAGTTCGATTTCCAACCTTTCCAATGTGAAGTTAAGGCTTAAAACAACTATTTCTAGTCACAATAAGCTTTGTGAAAGCTTTAATGATTATGCTCATCTTGTTTACTTTCAAAACTCTTAGTTTGATTATTTGTATCAAAATGGGTAAAACTTCATTATAGTTCGATTTCCAACCTTTCCAATGTGAAGTTAAGGCTTAAAACAACTATTTCTAGTCACAATAAGCTTTGTGAAAGCTTTAATGATTATACTCGGCTTGTTTACTTTCAAAACTCTTAGTTTGATTATTTATGTCAAAATGGGTAAAACTTCATTATAGTTCGATTTCCAACGTTTCCAATGTGAAGTTAAGGCTTAAAACAACTATTTCTAGTCACAATAAGCTTTGTGAAAGCTTTAATGATTATGCTCATCTTGTTTACTTTCAAAACTCTTAGTTTGATTATTTGTATCAAAATGGGTAAAACTTCATTATAGTTCGATTTCCAACCTTTCCAATGTGAAGTTAAGGCTTAAAACAACTATTTCTAGTCACAATAAGCTTTGTGAAAGCTTTAATGATTATACTCGGCTTGTTTACTTTCAAAACTCTTAGTTTGATTATTTATGTCAAAATGGGTAAAACTTCATTATAGTTCGATTTCCAACCTTTCCAATGTGAAGTTAAGGCTTAAAACAACTATTTCTAGTCACAATAAGCTTTGTGAAAGCTTTAATGATTATGCTCATCTTGTTTACTTTCAAAACTCTTAGTTTGATTATTTGTATCAAAATGGGTAAAACTTCATTATAGTTCGATTTCCAACCTTTCCAATGTGAAGTTAAGGCTTAAAACAACTATTTCTAGTCACAATAAGCTTTGTGAAAGCTTTAATGATTATACTCGGCTTGTTTACTTTCAAAACTCTTAGTTTGATTATTTATGTCAAAATGGGTAAAACTTCATTATAGTTCGATTTCCAACGTTTCCAATGTGAAGTTAAGGCTTAAAACAACTATTTCTAGTCACAATAAGCTTTGTGAAAGCTTTAATGATTATGCTCATCTTGTTTACTTTCAAAACTCTTAGTTTGATTATTTGTATCAAAATGGGTAAAACTTCATTATAGTTCGATTTCCAACCTTTCCAATGTGAAGTTAAGGCTTAAAACAACTATTTCTAGTCACAATAAGCTTTGTGAAAGCTTTAATGATTATACTCATCTTGTTTACTTTCAAAACTCTTAGTTTGATTATTTGTATCAAAATGGGTAAAACTTCATTATAGTTCGATTTCCAACCTTTCCAATGTGAAGTTAAGGCTTAAAACAACTATTTCTAGTCACAATAAGCTTTGTGAAAGCTTTAATGATTATACTCATCTTGTTTACTTTCAAAACTCTTAGTTTGATTATTTGTATCAAAATGGGTAAAACTTCATTATAGTTCGATTTCCAACCTTTCCAATGTGAAGTTAAGGCTTAAAACAACTATTTCTAGTCACAATAAGCTTTGTGAAAGCTTTAATGATTATACTCGGCTTGTTTACTTTCAAAACTCTTAGTTTGATTATTTGTATCAAAATGGGTAAAACTTCATTATAGTTCGATTTCCAACCTTTCCAATGTGAAGTTAAGGCTTAAAACAACTATTTCTAGTCACAATAAGCTTTGTGAAAGCTTTAATGATTATACTCGGCTTGTTTACTTTCAAAACTCTTAGTTTGATTATTTGTATCAAAATGGGTAAAACTTCATTATAGTTCGATTTCCAACCTTTCCAATGTGAAGTTAAGGCTTAAAACAACTATTTCTAGTCACAATAAGCTTTGTGAAAGCTTTAATGATTATACTCATCTTGTTTACTTTCAAAACTCTTAGTTTGATTATTTGTATCAAAATGGGTAAAACTTCATTATAGTTCGATTTCCAACCTTTCCAATGTGAAGTTAAGGCTTAAAACAACTATTTCTAGTCACAATAAGCTTTGTGAAAGCTTTAATGATTATACTCATCTTGTTTACTTTCAAAACTCTTAGTTTGATTATTTGTATCAAAATGGGTAAAACTTCATTATAGTTCGATTTCCAACCTTTCCAATGTGAAGTTAAGGCTTAAAACAACTATTTCTAGTCACAATAAGCTTTGTGAAAGCTTTAATGATTATACTCGGCTTGTTTACTTTCAAAACTCTTAGTTTGATTATTTGTATCAAAATGGGTAAAACTTCATTATAGTTCGATTTCCAACCTTTCCAATGTGAAGTTAAGGCTTAAAACAACTATTTCTAGTCACAATAAGCTTTGTGAAAGCTTTAATGAATTATCACTTCATCTTGTTTCTGCTTTTTCAAAACTCTTAGTTTGCGATTATTTATCATCAAAATAGGTGGGCATACTTACCATTCCTAGTTAGATTTCCCACCTTTCAGAGGAGGTTAAGTTAGGAAGCTTGCAACAACCTATTTCTTGATCACGATAAGCTTTGTGAAAGCTTTAATGATTATACTTGACATGTTGCCTTCAAAACTCTTAGTTTGATTATTTATGTCAAAACTCGTTAACAGACATCATTATAATTTGATTTCTAAGCGTTCTCAATAGTGAAGTTAAGACTCAGCGCTCTATCTTCTAGTCTGACAATGTAGCTTTGTGAAAGCTTTAACTAATTGCTGCTCGTCTTGTTAACTTTCAAAACTCATAGTTTGATTAATTATAATAAAATAGGCAGCTTTAAGTATAGATTAGATTTAATAACAATTTTGTCTTGAAGATAAGGCTTCAAACAGCTAGCTACATTCCTGCAATAGAAGCTTTGTCAAAGCTTTTTAATGATTAAGCTAAAACATGTCTTACTTTGAAAACTACTTAGTTTGATTATTTGTATCAAAATAGACAAAACTTTGTTGTGGTTCCGTTTCAACGTTTCAATATGTGAGATTTAAGGCTTAAACAACTATTTCTAGTCACGATAAACTTTGTGATAAACTTTAATGATTATCACTAAATCTTGTTTACTTTTCAAAACTCATAGTTTGAGTTGTTTGTATCAAAAATAGTGTTTTAACAGATAATTTCAGTTAAATTAACAGTACTGTAGGGTAGAAGTTAAAGGGCTTGAAACAACTGTTTCTTGTCAATAGCTTTTGACGAAAGCTTTAATGATTCATACTAAACGTGTTTACTTTCAAAACTACTTGGTTTGATTGTTTATCAAAATGGGTAAAGACTTTTTCATCATTAGTTCAGATTTCTAGCAGTTTTCCAATGTGAAGTTAAGGCTTAAAAGCAAAACTGCCTTATACAATCTGAATATGCTTTGTAACGAAAGCTTTAATGAGTCTATACTCGGCTTGTTAACTTTCAAAACTCTTGGTTTGATTATTTATGTCAAAATGGGTAAAACTTAAATTATAGTTCGATTTCGACCTACTAAATGTGAAGTTGAGAGCTTAAAATAACAATTTAAAGTCACACATATGCTTAAGTGAAAGCTTTTATCATGGAAAAATATGCTAAAACGAGCTTGCTTTCAAAACTCTTAGTTTGATTATTTGTGTCTAGAATAGGTAAGACTTCGTTATAGTTCTATTTCCAAACCTTTCCCATGTGTAATTTAGAGCTTAAAACAACAATTACGAGTCACAAATAAACTTTTTAGAAGCTTTAAACGATTATACTTTCAGAAACTTGTTTAGCTTTCAAAAACTCTTTCAGTTTAATTATTTATGTCAAAAATGGGCAGAAACTTTATTGTTACAGTTGAATTTTCCGTTTTCAATGTGAAGTTAAGAGAGCAACTTAACTATTTCTAGTCGTGAATAAGCTTTGATGGAAAGCTTTAATGATTATCACTCAGCCTTGCTTTACTTTCAAAACTACTCTTGGATTTGATTATTTGTATGTCCAAATGGGTAAGACTTCATTATAGTTCGATTTCCAACTCGTTTTAGAATGTAAAGTTAAGGCTTAAAAAACGACTATTTCTAAGTCATAATGCAGGCTTTGTGAAAGCTTTAATGATTATGCTTCAAACTTGTTTGCTTTCAATACTCTTAGGTTTGATTGGCTGTATCAAAAAATGGGTAAGAAAACAGCTGTATACAGTTCGATTTTCAACCTTTAGATCATGTCAGAAGTTAAGGCTTAAACCAAACAACTATTTCTGAGTCTACAAGTAAGCTTTGTGAAAGCTTTAATGATTGTTGTCTTTCGGCTTCGTTTACTTTCAAAAACTCTTGGATTTACAGTTATTTGTATCAGAAATGGGTAGACTTTATTATAAGTTCGATTTCCTACGTTTTCCAATGTGAAGTTCAGGCTTGAAGCAATGCTATTTCCTAGTCTATTCTAAGCTTTGTGAAAGGCTTTATTGATTATGCTCATCTAGCTTACTTTGCATAAACTCTGAGTTTCACCATTATTTGTCATCAAAATCAGTAAAACTTTACATTATAATTTCGATTTCCAACCGTTTCCAATGCGAAGTTAAGACTTAAAATATGCTATCTTCTAATCACTGATACTGCTTTGAAAACTTTAATGATTATGCTTTCGTCTTGTTTAACAACCTCATAAAACTCTGGTTACGAAATTTATTTATGTCAAAATGGGTTAAAACTTTATTATAGTTGATTTGCTGTTTTAACGATGTGAAGTTGAAGGCTTAAAGCAATATTTCTATGGCGAATATAAGCTTTGTGAAAGCTTTAATAATTATACTAAAGCGTTTACTTTCAAACTCTTAGGTTGATTATTTGTATCAAAATAGATTAAGACTACATTATAGATTCAGGTTTCCAACCTTTCAATGTGAAGCCCAAAGAGGCTCCAAATAACTGATTTCTAATTACAATAAGGCATTACTTGAAAGCTTTCATAATTAAACTTTAGCGTCTTGTTTACTTTGAAAACTAACTGAGTTTGATTAATTGTGTCAAAATAGGTAAAGCTTCCAGCTATGGATTAGATTTCCAACTTTTCAAATGTTAATTTAGAGGCTTAATACAACTATGCTTCTAGTCCACAATGACAGCTTTGTGAAAGCTTTTAATGATTATCCTCGATACATTTTACTTTGAAACTACTTGGATTTGATTATTTATATCAAAATGGGTAAAACTTTATTTATGGATTAGATTTCTCACATTTTCAAGGTGAAGTTAAGGCTTAAATACAACTTGATTTCTTGATCACAATATAGCTTTATTGAAAGCTTTAATGAGTTATACTAGTCTTGTTTACTTTTCCCAAAGCTCTTAGTTTAAATATTGCTGCTCAAAATGGGTGGGAGCATCATTACTAGATTTGATTTCTAACGTTCTCCAAACTGTGAAGTTAAGGCTTAAAACACAATACTTTCATAATCTATTGCCTTTGTGAATGGCTTTAATAGTCATCTTTTCAAACATTGCTTACCACAACTATTTTGATTTCATTATTTATGTCAAAAATGGGTAAAAACTTTATTGTAGTTCGAGTTTCAATGTTTTCAATGTGAAGTTAAGGCTTAAAACAACTATTATTTAGTTACAATGATGCTTAGTGAAAAACTATAATTATTGTACTCGAAACGTTTGCTTTCAAAAACTTCTGCAGTTTGATTAATTGTATCAGAATAAATAAAACTTCATTATAGTTCTATTTCCAGCCTTTCCATTGTCGAAGTTAAGGCTTAAAACAACTATCTTCTAGTCACAATAAGCTTTTGCTAAAACTTTAATGAGTTATACTAGAGACTTTATTTACTTTCAAAGCTCATGGACTGATTATTTATCAAATCAAAATGGGTAAAGACTTCCATTATAGATTAAATTTCCAACGTTTTTCAATGTTGAATTTAAGGATTAAAACAAACAATTTCTAGTCATAGCTAAGCTTTGTGAAAGCTTTAATGATTATACTCGAGCATGTTTACTTTCAAACTACTTAGTTTGAATACATTTATCTTTCAAAATAGGTAAAACTTTCATTATATAGTTCAATTTCTCGTTTTTAATATGAAGTTATGGCTTAAAACAACTATTTCTAGTCATAATAAGCTTTGTGAAAGCTTTAATGATTATTATGCTAGAAACTTGTTTACTTTCAAAACTCATTAGTTTGATTATTTATGTATCAAAATGGGTGAGACTTCATTTCTAGTTGATTTTTCGCCTTCTCAACGCGTGAAATTAAAACTTAAAACAACTATTTTCTAGTCCTGATAAACTTTGTGAAAGCTTTAATGATTCATACTTTCATCTTGTTTACTTTCAAAGCTATTTAGTTTTGATTAATTATGTCAAAATGGGTAAAACTTTATTATAGTTCGAGTTTCCAAGCTGGTTTCCAATGCGAAGTTAAGACCTAAAACAACTATTTCATAAAGTCAGAATAAACTTTTGTGAAAGCTTTAATGATTCTGCTCATCTTGTTTGCACTTTCAAGCTCTTGGTTTGAGTCTGTTTGCTTGTCAAAATCGGTAAAACTTTATTATAGTTCGATTTCCAACCTTGTCTGTCTTAAAGTTAAGGCTTAACTCAACTATCTTCTAGTGCATGATAAGCTTTTGATAGAAGCTTTAATGAGTTGTGCTCGTCTTGTTTGCTTTCCAAACTCTTAAGTTTGATTGTTTATGTAAAAATGAGTAAAACTTTAGTATAGTTCGATTTAATGTTTTCGATGTGGAAATTCAGGATTGAAACAGCTATTCCTAGTCACATTATGAAGCTTTGTGAAAGCTTTAATAATTATACTACGACTTATTTACTTTTTCAAAATACTCCAGTTGAGTTATTTACATGTGAAAATGGGTAAAACTACATTATAGTTAGATTTCAAAACCTTGTACCAAATGTGGAAAGTTAAGAGCTTAAGAAATAACGATCTTCTAATCACGATAAGCTTTGTCAAAGCTTTCATGATTATCACTCGGCTTGTTTACTTTGAAAACTCTTAGTTTGATTATTTGGCACATCCAAAATAGGTAAAAACCTTTCATTATAGATTGATTTCCAATAACTTTCCAATCTTGAAGTTAAGGCTTAAAAACAACAATTTCTAGATCTATGCGTAACTTTGTGAAAGCTTTAATGATTATACTTTCGGCTTTGTTTACTTTTAAAACTATAGTTTGATTATTTATGTCAAAATGGGTAGAAGCATCATTATAGTTAAGATTTCAGCATTTCGAGGTAAAGTTAAGACTTAAAACCAGCGATTTCTTGTCTGAATAAGCTTTCATTAGAAGCTTTAATGGTGCTACTAAACCATTTACTGTAAAGCTCTGAGTTTGATTATTTAGCAACTCAAGAATGCGTTAAGACATCATTATGGATAAATTTCTAACCGTTCCAATCGCGACGAGTTAAAAAATTAAAGAAACAATTGTTTCTAGTCATGATATGCTTTGATGAAACGACTTCAATGATTATGCTAAACTTTGTTAACTTTTAAAACTCTTTAGTTTGATGTATTTATGTGTCAAAATGGGTAAAACTTTAATATTATTAATTCGTTTTCACTTTACGTTTTCAATGTGAAGTTAAGGCTTTAAAATAAACCATTTCTAGATTCTGATATAACCATATTGAAAACTATAACAGGTATGCTAGATCACAATATCTACTTTCAAAACTCTTAGTTTGATTATTTGTACTGTCAGAATGGGTGAAACTTCATTATAGTTCTATTTCCAACCTTTTCCATGTGAAGTTAAGGCTTAAAACAACCTATTTCTAGTCACTGATAAGCTTTTTGAAAGCTTTATTGATTATACTTCGATCTTGTTCACTTTCAAAACTCTCTTAGTTTGAGTTACTTTATGTCAGAATGGGTAGAACTTTGTTATGGTTAAGTTTCCAACGTTTTGCAAACTAATGAAGTTAAAGGATTGAAACAACTATTTCTGATCGACAATAAAGCTTTAATAAAAACTTTAATGATTATATTTCACTCTTGTTTGCTTTCAAAACTACTTAGTTGGAGATGACGTATGTCAAATAGATAGGTAAAACTTCATTATAGATTAGATTTCCTACGTTTATAATGTGAAGTTAAGACTTAACATACTATTTCTAGTCATAATAAACTTTTTATTGAAAACTTAAAATGATTATACTCGATCTTGTTTACTTTCCAAAACTCTGTGGTTTGATTATTTGTGTCAAAATGGGTGAGACTTTCATTATAATTCGATTTTCAACCTTTTCCAATGTGAAGTTACAAACTTAAAACAACTAATTTCTAGTCACAAATAAGCTTTGTGCAAAGCTTTAATGATTATCACTAAACCAGTTTACTTTCAAAACTCTTGGATTTGATTATTTATATCATGTCAAATCGATTGAAACTTATTATGGATTCGATTTCCTACGTTTTTTCAATGTGAGGTAGAGAACTTCCAAAAACAACTGATTTCTGAGTAAGAATATAAACTTTTGCTGAAAGCTTTAATCAGTTATTTTCATCTTGTTTACTTTCAAAACTCTTAGTTTGATTATTTTATCTCAAATACGTTAAAACTTAAATTATAGTTCGATTTCAGAACCTTATCTGGCAATCTGAAGTTAAGGCTTAAAGCAACTATTTCTAGTCTGACAACTTTAGCTTTAGAAAGACTTTAATGATTATACTCGGCTTGTTTACTTTCAAAACTCTGAGTTTGATTAAATTATGTCAAAATAGTGAAACTTGACTATAGTTAGATTTCAGCAGCATTTCAATGTGAAGTTACAGACCTAAAAAACAACTATTTCTAATTCACTGAATTAGCTTTTGTGCCAAGCTTCAATAAATTCTACTAAACTATGTTTACTTTCAAAGCTATTAGTTTTAACATTTGTATCAAAAATGGGTAAAACTTTATTTATGGATTAGATTTGCAACCTTTCCAATGTGACCAGTTAAGGCTTAAAACAGCGAATTTCTAATCTTAATAAGCTTTGTCAAAGCTTTAATGAGTTAAGCTCGGCTTGTTTACTTTTCAAAACCTCTTGGATTGGATCCATTTGTATCAAAATAGGCAAAACTTCAATTCCTAATTCGATTTCCAACCTTTTAAAATCGTGAATTTAAGGCTTCAAAACTAATAATTCTAGTCACAATAAGCTTTGGAAAGCTGTAATCAGTTATACTTTACGACATGTTTACTTTCAAAACTCTTGGTTTGATTATTTATCATGTCAAAATGGGTAAAACTTTATTGTAGATTCAATTTCCCGTTTTCAATGTGAAGTTAGAGAACTTCAAAACAGCTTATTACTAATCACAATGAGCTTTGTGATAAGCTTTAATGATTATACTTTCAAATCTTGTTTACTTTCAAAACTCTTGGTTTGATTATTTGTATCAAAATGGGTAAAACTTCATTATAGTTCGATTTCCAACCTTTCCAATGTGAAGTTAAGGCTTAAAACAACTATTTCTAGTCACAATAAGCTTTGTGAAAGCTTTAATGATTATACTCATCTTGTTTACTTTCAAAACTCTTAGTTTGATTATTTGTATCAAAATGGGTAAAACTTCATTATAGTTCGATTTCCAACCTTTCCAATGTGAAGTTAAGGCTTAAAACAACTATTTCTAGTCACAATAAGCTTTGTGAAAGCTTTAATGATTATACTCGCTTGTTTACTTTCAAAACTCTTAGTTTGATTATTTATATCAAAATGGGTAAAACTTCATTATAGTTCGATTTCCAACCTTTCCAATGTGAAGTTAAGGCTTAAAACAACTATTTCTAGTCACAATAAGCTTTGTGAAAGCTTTAATGATTATACTCATCTTGTTTACTTTCAAAACTCTTAGTTTGATTATTTGTATCAAAATGGGTAAAACTTCATTATAGTTCGATTTCCAACCTTTCCAATGTGAAGTTAAGGCTTAAAACAACTATTTCTAGTCACAATAAGCTTTGTGAAAGCTTTAATGATTATACTCATCTTGTTTACTTTCAAAACTCTTAGTTTGATTATTTGTATCAAAATGGGTAAAACTTCATTATAGTTCGATTTCCAACCTTTCCAATGTGAAGTTAAGGCTTAAAACAACTATTTCTAGTCACAATAAGCTTTGTGAAAGCTTTAATGATTATACTCGGCTTGTTTACTTTCAAAACTCTTAGTTTGATTATTTGTATCAAAATGGGTAAAACTTCATTATAGTTCGATTTCCAACCTTTCCAATGTGAAGTTAAGGCTTAAAACAACTATTTCTAGTCACAATAAGCTTTGTGAAAGCTTTAATGATTATACTCGGCTTGTTTACTTTCAAAACTCTTAGTTTGATTATTTGTATCAAAATGGGTAAAACTTCATTATAGTTCGATTTCCAACCTTTCCAATGTGAAGTTAAGGCTTAAAACAACTATTTCTAGTCACAATAAGCTTTGTGAAAGCTTTAATGATTATACTCGGCTTGTTTACTTTCAAAACTCTTAGTTTGATTATTTATATCAAAATGGGTAAAACTTCATTATAGTTCGATTTCCAACGTTTTCAATGTGAAGTTAAGGCTTAAAACAACTATTTCTAGTCACAATAAGCTTTGTGAAAGCTTTAATGATTATACTCATCTTGTTTACTTTCAAAACTCTTAGTTTGATTATTTATATCAAAATGGGTAAAACTTCATTATAGTTCGATTTCCAACCTTTCCAATGTGAAGTTAAGGCTTAAAACAACTATTTCTAGTCACAATAAGCTTTGTGAAAGCTTTAATGATTATACTCATCTTGTTTACTTTCAAAACTCTTAGTTTGATTATTTGTATCAAAATGGGTAAAACTTCATTATAGTTCGATTTCCAACCTTTCCAATGTGAAGTTAAGGCTTAAAACAACTATTTCTAGTCACAATAAGCTTTGTGAAAGCTTTAATGATTATACTCATCTTGTTTACTTTCAAAACTCTTAGTTTGATTATTTGTATCAAAATGGGTAAAACTTCATTATAGTTCGATTTCCAACCTTTCCAATGTGAAGTTAAGGCTTAAAACAACTATTTCTAGTCACAATAAGCTTTGTGAAAGCTTTAATGATTATGCTCATCTTGTTTACTTTCAAAACTCTTAGTTTGATTATTTGTATCAAAATGGGTAAAACTTCATTATAGTTCGATTTCCAACCTTTCCAATGTGAAGTTAAGGCTTAAAACAACTATTTCTAGTCACAATAAGCTTTGTGAAAGCTTTAATGATTATACTCGGCTTGTTTACTTTCAAAACTCTTAGTTTGATTATTTGTATCAAAATGGGTAAAACTTCATTATAGTTCGATTTCCAACCTTTCCAATGTGAAGTTAAGGCTTAAAACAACTATTTCTAGTCACAATAAGCTTTGTGAAAGCTTTAATGATTATATGCTCATCTTGTTTACTTTCAAAACTCTTAGTTTGATTATTTATATCAAAATGGGTAAAACTTCATTATAGTTCGATTTCCAACCTTTCCAATGTGAAGTTAAGGCTTAAAACAACTATTTCTAGTCACAATAAGCTTTGTGAAAGCTTTAATGATTATACTCATCTTGTTTACTTTCAAAACTCTTAGTTTGATTATTTGTATCAAAATGGGTAAAACTTCATTATAGTTCGATTTCCAACCTTTCCAATGTGAAGTTAAGGCTTAAAACAACTATTTCTAGTCACAATAAGCTTTGTGAAAGCTTTAATGATTATACTCAAACTTGTTTACTTTCAAAACTCTTAGTTTGATTATTTATGTATCAAAATGGGTAAAACTTCATTATAGTTCGATTTCCAACCTTTCCAATGTGAAGTTAAGGCTTAAAACAACTATTTCTAGTCACAATAAGCTTTGTGAAAGCTTTAATGATTATACTCATCTTGTTTACTTTCAAAACTCTTAGTTTGATTATTTGTATCAAAATGGGTAAAACTTCATTATAGTTCGATTTCCAACCTTTCCAATGTGAAGTTAAGGCTTAAAACAACTATTTCTAGTCACAATAAGCTTTGTGAAAGCTTTAATGATTATACTCGGCTTGTTTACTTTCAAAACTCTTAGTTTGATTATTTATGTCAAAATGGGTAAAACTTCATTATAGTTCGATTTCCAACCTTTTCAATGTGAAGTTAAGGCTTAAAACAACTATTTCTAGTCACAATAAGCTTTGTGAAAGCTTTAATGATTATGCTCATCTTGTTTACTTTCAAAACTCTTAGTTTGATTATTTGTATCAAAATGGGTAAAACTTCATTATAGTTCGATTTCCAACCTTTCCAATGTGAAGTTAAGGCTTAAAACAACTATTTCTAGTCACAATAAGCTTTGTGAAAGCTTTAATGATTATACTCATCTTGTTTACTTTCAAAACTCTTAGTTTGATTATTTATATCAAAATGGGTAAAACTTCATTATAGTTCGATTTCCAACCTTTCCAATGTGAAGTTAAGGCTTAAAACAACTATTTCTAGTCACAATAAGCTTTGTGAAAGCTTTAATGATTATACTCATCTTGTTTACTTTCAAAACTCTTAGTTTGATTATTTGTATCAAAATGGGTAAAACTTCATTATAGTTCGATTTCCAACCTTTCCAATGTGAAGTTAAGGCTTAAAACAACTATTTCTAGTCACAATAAGCTTTGTGAAAGCTTTAATGATTATACTCGGCTTGTTTACTTTCAAAACTCTTAGTTTGATTATTTATATCAAAATGGGTAAAACTTCATTATAGTTCGATTTCCAACCTTTCCAATGTGAAGTTAAGGCTTAAAACAACTATTTCTAGTCACAATAAGCTTTGTGAAAGCTTTAATGATTATACTCATCTTGTTTACTTTCAAAACTCTTAGTTTGATTATTTGTATCAAAATGGGTAAAACTTCATTATAGTTCGATTTCCAACCTTTCCAATGTGAAGTTAAGGCTTAAAACAACTATTTCTAGTCACAATAAGCTTTGTGAAAGCTTTAATGATTATATCATCTTGTTTACTTTCAAAACTCTTAGTTTGATTATTTGTATCAAAATGGGTAAAACTTCATTATAGTTCGATTTCCAACCTTTCCAATGTGAAGTTAAGGCTTAAAACAACTATTTCTAGTCACAATAAGCTTTGTGAAAGCTTTAATGATTATACTCATCTTGTTTACTTTCAAAACTCTTAGTTTGATTATTTGTATCAAAATGGGTAAAACTTCATTATAGTTCGATTTCCAACCTTTCCAATGTGAAGTTAAGGCTTAAAACAACTATTTCTAGTCACAATAAGCTTTGTGAAAGCTTTAATGATTATACTCATCTTGTTTACTTTCAAAACTCTTAGTTTGATTATTTGTATCAAAATGGGTAAAACTTCATTATAGTTCGATTTCCAACCTTTCCAATGTGAAGTTAAGGCTTAAAACAACTATTTCTAGTCACAATAAGCTTTGTGAAAGCTTTAATGATTATACTCATCTTGTTTACTTTCAAAACTCTTAGTTTGATTATTTGTATCAAAATGGGTAAAACTTCATTATAGTTCGATTTCCAACCTTTCCAATGTGAAGTTAAGGCTTAAAACAACTATTTCTAGTCACAATAAGCTTTGTGAAAGCTTTAATGATTATACTCGGCTTGTTTACTTTCAAAACTCTTAGTTTGATTATTTGTATCAAAATGGGTAAAACTTCATTATAGTTCGATTTCCAACCTTTCCAATGTGAAGTTAAGGCTTAAAACAACTATTTCTAGTCACAATAAGCTTTGTGAAAGCTTTAATGATTATACTCTGCTTGTTTACTTTCAAAACTCTTAGTTTGATTATTTATGTCAAAATGGGTAAAACTTCATTATAGTTCGATTTCCAACCTTTCCAATGTGAAGTTAAGGCTTAAAACAACTATTTCTAGTCACAATAAGCTTTGTGAAAGCTTTAATGATTATACTCGGCTTGTTTACTTTCAAAACTCTTAGTTTGATTATTTATATCAAAATGGGTAAAACTTCATTATAGTTCGATTTCCAACCTTTCCAATGTGAAGTTAAGGCTTAAAACAACTATTTCTAGTCACAATAAGCTTTGTGAAAGCTTTAATGATTATACTCATCTTGTTTACTTTCAAAACTCTTAGTTTGATTATTTGTATCAAAATGGGTAAAACTTCATTATAGTTCGATTTCCAACCTTTCCAATGTGAAGTTAAGGCTTAAAACAACTATTTCTAGTCACAATAAGCTTTGTGAAAGCTTTAATGATTATACTCGGCTTGTTTACTTTCAAAACTCTTAGTTTGATTATTTATGTCAAAATGGGTAAAACTTCATTATAGTTCGATTTCCCAACGTTTTCAATGTGAAGTTAAGGCTTAAAACAACTATTTCTAGTCACAATAAGCTTTGTAAAGCTTTAATGATTATGCTCATCTTGTTTACTTTCAAAACTCTTAGTTTGATTATTTGTATCAAAATGGGTAAGACTTCATTATAGTTCGATTTCCAACCTTTCCAATGTGAAGTTAAGGCTTAAAACAACTATTTCTAGTCACAATAAGCTTTGTGAAAGCTTTAATGATTATACTCGGCTTGTTTACTTTCAAAACTCTTAGTTTGATTATTTATGTCAAAATGGGTAAAACTTCATTATAGTTCGATTTCCCACCTTTCCAATGTGAAGTTAAGGCTTAAAACAACTATTTCTAGTCACAATAAGCTTTGTGAAAGCTTTAATGATTATACTCATCTTGTTTACTTTCAAAACTCTTAGTTTGATTATTTGTATCAAAATGGGTAAAACTTCATTATAGTTCGATTTCCAACCTTTCCAATGTGAAGTTAAGGCTTAAAAACAACTATTTCTAGTCACAATAAGCTTTGTGAAAGCTTTAATGATTATACTCTGCTTGTTTACTTTCAAAACTCTTAGTTTGATTATTTGTATCAAAATGGGTAAAACTTCATTATAGTTCGATTTCCAACCTTTCCAATGTGAAGTTAAGGCTTAAAACAACTATTTCTAGTCACAATAAGCTTTGTGAAAGCTTTAATGATTATACTCATTGTTGTTTACTTTCAAAACTCTTAGTTTGATTATTTATATCAAAATGGGTAAAACTTCATTATAGTTCGATTTCCAACGTTTCCAATGTGAAGTTAAGGCTTAAAAAACAACTATTTCTAGTCACAATAAGCTTTGTGAAAGCTTTAATGATTATACTCATCTTGTTTACTTTCAAAACTCTTAGTTTGATTATTTGTATCAAAATGGGTAAAACTTCATTATAGTTCGATTTCCAACCTTTCCAATGTGAAGTTAAGGCTTAAAACAACTATTTCTAGTCACAATAAGCTTTGTGAAAGCTTTAATGATTATACTGGCTTGTTTACTTTCAAAACTCTTAGTTTGATTATTTATGTCAAAATGGGTAAAACTTCATTATAGTTCGATTTCCAACCTTTCCAATGTGAAGTTAAGGCTTAAAACAACTATTTCTAGTCACAATAAGCTTTGTGAAAGCTTTAATGATTATACTTCATCTTGTTTACTTTCAAAACTCTTAGTTTGATTATTTGTATCAAAATGGGTAAAACTTCATTATAGTTCGATTTCCAACCTTTCCAATGTGAAGTTAAGGCTTAAAACAACTATTTCTAGTCACAATAAGCTTTGTGAAAGCTTTAATGATTATACTCATCTTGTTTACTTTCAAAACTCTTAGTTTGATTATTTATGTCAAAATGGGTAAAACTTCATTATAGTTCGATTTCCAACCTTTCCAATGTGAAGTTAAGGCTTAAAACAACTATTTCTAGTCACAATAAGCTTTGTGAAAGCTTTAATGATTATACTCATCTTGTTTACTTTCAAAACTCTTAGTTTGATTATTTGTATCAAAATGGGTAAAACTTCATTATAGTTCGATTTCCAACCTTTCCAATGTGAAGTTAAGGCTTAAAACAACTATTTCTAGTCACAATAAGCTTTGTGAAAGCTTTAATGATTATACTCATCTTGTTTACTTTCAAAACTCTTAGTTTGATTATTTGTATCAAAATGGGTAAAACTTCATTATAGTTCGATTTCCAACCTTTCCAATGTGAAGTTAAGGCTTAAAACAACTATTTCTAGTCACAATAAGCTTTGTGAAAGCTTTAATGATTATACTCATCTTGTTTACTTTCAAAACTCTTAGTTTGATTATTTGTATCAAAATGGGTAAAACTTCATTATAGTTCGATTTCCAACCTTTCCAATGTGAAGTTAAGGCTTAAAAACTATTTCTAGTCACAATAAGCTTTGTGAAAGCTTTAATGATTATACTCATCTTGTTTACTTTCAAAACTCTTAGTTTGATTATTTGTATCAAAATGGGTAAAACTTCATTATAGTTCGATTTCCAACCTTTCCAATGTGAAGTTAAGGCTTAAAACAACTATTTCTAGTCACAATAAGCTTTGTGAAAGCTTTAATGATTATACTCATCTTGTTTACTTTCAAAACTCTTAGTTTGATTATTTGTATCAAAATGGGTAAAACTTCATTATAGTTCGATTTCCAACCTTTCCAATGTGAAGTTAAGGCTTAAAACAACTATTTCTAGTCACAATAAGCTTTGTGAAAGCTTTAATGATTATACTCATCTTGTTTACTTTCAAAACTCTTAGTTTGATTATTTGTATCAAAATGGGTAAAACTTCATTATAGTTCGATTTCCAACCTTTCCAATGTGAAGTTAAGGCTTAAAACAACTATTTCTAGTCACAATAAGCTTTGTGAAAGCTTTAATGATTATACTCGTTGTTTACTTTCAAAACTCTTAGTTTGATTATTTATATCAAAATGGGTAAAACTTCATTATAGTTCGATTTCCCAACCTTTCCAATGTGAAGTTAAGGCTTAAAACAACTATTTCTAGTCACAATAAGCTTTGTGAAAGCTTTAATGATTATACTCATCTTGTTTACTTTCAAAACTCTTAGTTTGATTATTTGTATCAAAATGGGTAAAACTTCATTATAGTTCGATTTCCAACCTTTCCAATGTGAAGTTAAGGCTTAAAACAACTATTTCTAGTCACAATAAGCTTTGTGAAAGCTTTAATGATTATACTCATCTTGTTTACTTTCAAAACTCTTAGTTTGATTATTTGTATCAAAATGGGTAAAACTTCATTATAGTTCGATTTCCAACCTTTCCAATGTGAAGTTAAGGCTTAAAACAACTATTTCTAGTCACAATAAGCTTTGTGAAAGCTTTAATGATTATACTCTGGCTTGTTTACTTTCAAAACTCTTAGTTTGATTATTTATGTCAAAATGGGTAAAACTTCATTATAGTTCGATTTCCAACGTTTTCCAATGTGAAGTTAAGGCTTAAAACAACTATTTCTAGTCACAATAAGCTTTGTGAAAGCTTTAATGATTATACTCATCTTGTTTACTTTCAAAACTCTTAGTTTGATTATTTGTATCAAAATGGGTAAAACTTCATTATAGTTCGATTTCCAACCTTTCCAATGTGAAGTTAAGGCTTAAAACAACTATTTCTAGTCACAATAAGCTTTGTGAAAGCTTTAATGATTATACTCGCTTGTTTACTTTCAAAACTCTTAGTTTGATTATTTATGTCAAAATGGGTAAAACTTCATTATAGTTCGATTTCCAACCTTTCCAATGTGAAGTTAAGGCTTAAAACAACTATTTCTAGTCACAATAAGCTTTGTGAAAGCTTTAATGATTATACTCATCTTGTTTACTTTCAAAACTCTTAGTTTGATTATTTGTATCAAAATGGGTAAAACTTCATTATAGTTCGATTTCCAACCTTTCCAATGTGAAGTTAAGGCTTAAAACAACTATTTCTAGTCACAATAAGCTTTGTGAAAGCTTTAATGATTATACTCATCTTGTTTACTTTCAAAACTCTTAGTTTGATTATTTGTATCAAAATGGGTAAAACTTCATTATAGTTCGATTTCCAACCTTTCCAATGTGAAGTTAAGGCTTAAAACAACTATTTCTAGTCACAATAAGCTTTGTGAAAGCTTTAATGATTATACTCATCTTGTTTACTTTCAAAACTCTTAGTTTGATTATTTGTATCAAAATGGGTAAAACTTCATTATAGTTCGATTTCCAACCTTTCCAATGTGAAGTTAAGGCTTAAAACAACTATTTCTAGTCACAATAAGCTTTGTGAAAGCTTTAATGATTATACTCATCTTGTTTACTTTCAAAACTCTTAGTTTGATTATTTGTATCAAAATGGGTAAAACTTCATTATAGTTCGATTTCCAACCTTTCCAATGTGAAGTTAAGGCTTAAAACAACTATTTCTAGTCACAATAAGCTTTGTGAAAGCTTTAATGATTATACTCGCTTGTTTACTTTCAAAACTCTTAGTTTGATTATTTGTATCAAAATGGGTAAAACTTCATTATAGTTCGATTTCCAACCTTTCCAATGTGAAGTTAAGGCTTAAAACAACTATTTCTAGTCACAATAAGCTTTGTGAAAGCTTTAATGATTATGCTCATCTTGTTTACTTTCAAAACTCTTAGTTTGATTATTTGTATCAAAATGGGTAAAACTTCATTATAGTTCGATTTCCAACCTTTCCAATGTGAAGTTAAGGCTTAAAACAACTATTTCTAGTCACAATAAGCTTTGTGAAAGCTTTAATGATTATACTCATCTTGTTTACTTTCAAAACTCTTAGTTTGATTATTTTGTATCAAAATGGGTAAAACTTCATTATAGTTCGATTTCCAACCTTTCCAATGTGAAGTTAAGGCTTAAAACAACTATTTCTAGTCACAATAAGCTTTGTGAAAGCTTTAATGATTATACTGCATCTTGTTTACTTTCAAAACTCTTAGTTTGATTATTTGTATCAAAATGGGTAAAACTTCATTATAGTTCGATTTCCAACCTTTCCAATGTGAAGTTAAGGCTTAAAACAACTATTTCTAGTCACAATAAGCTTTGTGAAAGCTTTAATGATTATACTCGCTTGTTTACTTTCAAAACTCTTAGTTTGATTATTTATGTCAAAATGGGTAAAACTTCATTATAGTTCGATTTCCCACGTTTCAATGTGAAGTTAAGGCTTAAAACAACTATTTCTAGTCACAATAAGCTTTGTGAAAGCTTTAATGATTATACTCATCTTTTTACTTTCAAAACTCTTAGTTTGATTATTTGTATCAAAATGGGTAAAACTTCATTATAGTTCGATTTCCAACCTTTCCAATGTGAAGTTAAGGCTTAAAACAACTATTTCTAGTCACAATAAGCTTTGTGAAAGCTTTAATGATTATCCTCATCTTGTTTACTTTCAAAACTCTTAGTTTGATTATTTATGTCAAAATGGGTAAAACTTCATTATAGTTCGATTTCCCACGTTTTCAATGTGAAGTTAAGGCTTAAAACAACTATTTCTAGTCACAATAAGCTTTGATAAAGCTTTAATGATTATGCTCATCTTGTTTACTTTCAAAACTCTTAGTTTGATTATTTGTATCAAAATGAGTAAGACTTCATTATAGTTCGATTTCCAACCTTTCCAATGTGAAGTTAAGGCTTAAAACAACTATTTCTAGTCACAATAAGCTTTGTGAAAGCTTTAATGATTATACTCGGCTTGTTTACTTTCAAAACTCTTAGTTTGATTATTTATGTCAAAATGGGTAAAACTTCATTATAGTTCGATTTCCCAACGCTTTTCAAATGTGAAGTTAAGGCTTAAAACAACTATTTCTAATCACAATAAGCTTTGTGAAAGCTTTAATGATTATGCTCATCTTGTTTACTTTCAAAACTCTTAGTTTGATTATTTGTATCAAAATGGGTAAAACTTCATTATAGTTCGATTTCCAACCTTTCCAATGTGAAGTTAAGGCTTAAAACAACTATTTCTAGTCACAATAAGCTTTGTGAAAGCTTTAATGATTATACTCGGCTTGTTTACTTTCAAAACTCTTAGTTTGATTATTTGTATCAAAATGGGTAAGACTTCATTATAGTTCGATTTCCAACCTTTCCAATGTGAATTTAAGGCTTAAAACAACTATTTCTAGTCACAATAAGCTTTGTGAAAGCTTTAATGATTATACTCGGCTTGTTTACTTTCAAAACTCTTAGTTTGATTATTTATGTCAAAATGGGTAAAACTTCATTATAGTTCGATTTCCAACGCTTTCCAATGTGAAGTTAAGGCTTAAAACAACTATTTCTAGTCACAATAAGCTTTGTGAAAGCTTTAATGATTATGCTCATCTTGTTTACTTTCAAAACTCTTAGTTTGATTATTTGTATCAAAATGGGTAAAACTTCATTATAGTTCGATTTCCAACCTTTCCAATGTGAAGTTAAGGCTTAAAACAACTATTTCTAGTCACAATAAGCTTTGTGAAAGCTTTAATGATTATACTCGGCTTGTTTACTTTCAAAACTCTTAGTTTGATTATTTATGTCAAAATGGGTAAAACTTCATTATAGTTCGATTTCCCACCTTTTCAATGTGAAGTTAAGGCTTAAAACAACTATTTCTAGTCACAATAAGCTTTGTGAAAGCTTTAATGATTATACTCATCTTGTTTACTTTCAAAACTCTTAGTTTGATTATTTGTATCAAAATGGGTAAACTTCATTATAGTTCGATTTCCAACCTTTCCAATGTGAAGTTAAGGCTTAAAACAACTATTTCTAGTCACAATAAGCTTTGTGAAAAGCTTTAATGATTATACTCTCATTGTTTACTTTCAAAACTCTTAGTTTGATTATTTATGTCAAAATGGGTAAAACTTCATTATAGTTCGATTTCCAACCTTTCCAATGTGAAGTTAAGGCTTAAAACAACTATTTCTAGTCACAATAAGCTTTGTGAAAGCTTTAATGATTATGCTCATCTTGTTTACTTTCAAAACTCTTAGTTTGATTATTTGTATCAAAATGGGTAAAACTTCATTATAGTTCGATTTCCAACCTTTCCAATGTGAAGTTAAGGCTTAAAACAACTATTTCTAGTCACAATAAGCTTTGTGAAAGCTTTAATGATTATACTCATTTGTTTACTTTCAAAACTCTTAGTTTGATTATTTGTATCAAAATGGGTAAAACTTCATTATAGTTCGATTTCCAACCTTTCCAATGTGAAGTTAAGGCTTAAAACAACTATTTCTAGTCACAATAAGCTTTGTGAAAGCTTTAATGATTATACTCTCTTGTTTACTTTCAAAACTCTTAGTTTGATTATTTATGTCAAAATGGGTAAAACTTCATTATAGTTCGATTTCCAACCTTTCAATGTGAAGTTAAGGCTTAAAACAACTATTTCTAGTCACAATAAGCTTTGTGAAAGCTTTAATGATTATACTCATCTTGTTTACTTTCAAAACTCTTAGTTTGATTATTTGTATCAAAATGGGTAAAACTTCATTATAGTTCGATTTCCAACCTTTCCAATGTGAAGTTAAGGCTTAAAAAAACAACTATTTCTAGTCACAATAAGCTTTGTGAAAGCTTTAATGATTATACTCATCTTGTTTACTTTCAAAACTCTTAGTTTGATTATTTGTATCAAAATGGGTAAAACTTCATTATAGTTCGATTTCCAACCTTTCCAATGTGAAGTTAAGGCTTAAAACAACTATTTCTAGTCACAATAAGCTTTGTGAAAGCTTTAATGATTATACTCATCTTGTTTACTTTCAAAACTCTTAGTTTGATTATTTTATATCAAAATGGGTAAAACTTCATTATAGTTCGATTTCCACCTTTCCAATGTGAAGTTAAGGCTTAAAACAACTATTTCTAGTCACAATAAGCTTTGTGAAAGCTTTAATGATTATACTCATCTTGTTTACTTTCAAAACTCTTAGTTTGATTATTTGTATCAAAATGGGTAAAACTTCATTATAGTTCGATTTCCAACCTTTCCAATGTGAAGTTAAGGCTTAAAACAACTATTTCTAGTCACAATAAGCTTTGTGAAAGCTTTAATGATTATACTCATTTGTTTACTTTCAAAACTCTTAGTTTGATTATTTGTATCAAAATGGGTAAAACTTCATTATAGTTCGATTTCCAACTTTTCAATGTGAAGTTAAGGCTTAAAACAACTATTTCTAGTCACAATAAGCTTTGTGAAAGCTTTAATGATTATACTCATCTTGTTTACTTTCAAAACTCTTAGTTTGATTATTTGTATCAAAATGGGTAAAACTTCATTATAGTTCGATTTCCAACCTTTCCAATGTGAAGTTAAGGCTTAAAACAACTATTTCTAGTCACAATAAGCTTTGTGAAAGCTTTAATGATTATACTCGGCTTGTTTACTTTCAAAACTCTTAGTTTGATTATTTGTATCAAAATGGGTAAAACTTCATTATAGTTCGATTTCCAACCTTTCCAATGTGAAGTTAAGGCTTAAAACAACTATTTCTAGTCACAATAAGCTTTGTGAAAGCTTTAATGATTATACTCATTGTTTACTTTCAAAACTCTTAGTTTGATTATTTATGTCAAAATGGGTAAAACTTCATTATAGTTCGATTTCCAACCTTTCCAATGTGAAGTTAAGGCTTAAAACAACTATTTCTAGTCACAATAAGCTTTGTGAAAGCTTTAATGATTATACTCATCTTGTTTACTTTCAAAACTCTTAGTTTGATTATTTGTATCAAAATGGGTAAAACTTCATTATAGTTCGATTTCCAACCTTTTCAAATGTGAAGTTAAGGCTTAAAACAACTATTTCTAGTCACAATAAGCTTTGTGAAAGCTTTAATGATTATACTCATACTTGTTTACTTTCAAAACTCTTAGTTTGATTATTTATGTCAAAATGGGTAAAACTTCATTATAGTTCGATTTCCAACCTTTCAATGTGAAGTTAAGGCTTAAAACAACTATTTCTAGTCACAATAAGCTTTGTGAAAGCTTTAATGATTATACTCATCTTGTTTACTTTCAAAACTCTTAGTTTGATTATTTGTATCAAAATGGGTAAAACTTCATTATAGTTCGATTTCCAACCTTTCCAATGTGAAGTTAAGGCTTAAAACAACTATTTCTAGTCACAATAAGCTTTGTGAAAGCTTTAATGATTATACTCATCTTGTTTACTTTCAAAACTCTTAGTTTGATTATTTATGTCAAAATGGGTAAAACTTCATTATAGTTCGATTTCCAACCTTTCCAATGTGAAGTTAAGGCTTAAAACAACTATTTCTAATCACAATAAGCTTTGTGAAAGCTTTAATGATTATGCTCATCTTGTTTACTTTCAAAACTCTTAGTTTGATTATTTGTATCAAAATGGGTAAAACTTCATTATAGTTCGATTTCCAACCTTTCCAATGTGAAGTTAAGGCTTAAAACAACTATTTCTAGTCACAATAAGCTTTGTGAAAGCTTTAATGATTATACTCATCTTGTTTACTTTCAAAACTCTTAGTTTGATTATTTATGTCAAAATGGGTAAAACTTCATTATAGTTCGATTTCCAACCTTTCCAATGAGAAGTTAAGGCTTAAAACAACTATTTCTAGTCACAATAAGCTTTGTGAAAGCTTTAATGATTATGCTCATCTTGTTTACTTTCAAAACTCTTAGTTTGATTATTTGTATCAAAATGGGTAAAACTTCATTATAGTTCGATTTCCAACCTTTCCAATGTGAAGTTAAGGCTTAAAACAACTATTTCTAGTCACAATAAGCTTTGTGAAAGCTTTAATGATTATACTCGGCTTGTTTACTTTCAAAACTCTTAGTTTGATTATTTATATCAAAATGGGTAAAACTTCATTATAGTTCGATTTCCAACCTTTCCAATGTGAAGTTAAGGCTTAAAACAACTATTTCTAGTCACAATAAGCTTTGTGAAAGCTTTAATGATTATACTCATCTTGTTTACTTTCAAAACTCTTAGTTTGATTATTTGTATCAAAATGGGTAAAACTTCATTATAGTTCGATTTCCAACCTTTCCAATGTGAAGTTAAGGCTTAAAACAACTATTTCTAGTCACAATAAGCTTTGTGAAAGCTTTAATGATTATACTCATCTTGTTTACTTTCAAAACTCTTAGTTTGATTATTTGTATCAAAATGGGTAAAACTTCATTATAGTTCGATTTCCAACCTTTCCAATGTGAAGTTAAGGCTTAAAACAACTATTTCTAGTCACAATAAGCTTTGTGAAAGCTTTAATGATTATACTCGGCTCTTTTTACTTTCAAAACTCTTAGTTTGATTATTTGTATCAAAATGGGTAAAACTTCATTATAGTTCGATTTCCAACCTTTCCAATGTGAAGTTAAGGCTTAAAACAACTATTTCTAGTCACAATAAGCTTTGTGAAAGCTTTAATGATTATACTCATTTGTTTACTTTCAAAACTCTTAGTTTGATTATTTGTATCAAAATGGGTAAAACTTCATTATAGTTCGATTTCCAACCTTTCCAATGTGAAGTTAAGGCTTAAAACAACTATTTCTAGTCACAATAAGCTTTGTGAAAGCTTTAATGATTATACTCATCTTGTTTACTTTCAAAACTCTTAGTTTGATTATTTGTATCAAAATGGGTAAAACTTCATTATAGTTCGATTTCCAACCTTTCCAATGTGAAGTTAAGGCTTAAAACAACTATTTCTAGTCACAATAAGCTTTGTGAAAGCTTTAATGATTATACTCGGCTTGTTTACTTTCAAAACTCTTAGTTTGATTATTTGTATCAAAATGGGTAAAACTTCATTATAGTTCGATTTCCAACCTTTCCAATGTGAAGTTAAGGCTTAAAACAACTATTTCTAGTCACAATAAGCTTTGTGAAAGCTTTAATGATTATACTCATCTTGTTTACTTTCAAAACTCTTAGTTTGATTATTTGTATCAAAATGGGTAAAACTTCATTATAGTTCGATTTCCACCTTTCCAATGTGAAGTTAAGGCTTAAAACAACTATTTCTAGTCACAATAAGCTTTGTGAAAGCTTTAATGATTATACTCATCTTGTTTACTTTCAAAACTCTTAGTTTGATTATTTATGTCAAAATGGGTAAAACTTCATTATAGTTCGATTTCCAACGTTTTCAATGTGAAGTTAAGGCTTAAAACAACTATTTCTAGTCACAATAAGCTTTGTGAAAGCTTTAATGATTATACTCATCTTGTTTACTTTCAAAACTCTTAGTTTGATTATTTGTATCAAAATGGGTAAAACTTCATTATAGTTCGATTTCCAACCTTTCAATGTGAAGTTAAGGCTTAAAACAACTATTTCTAGTCACAATAAGCTTTGTGAAAGCTTTAATGATTATACTCATTGTTTACTTTCAAAACTCTTAGTTTGATTATTTGTATCAAAATGGGTAAAACTTCATTATAGTTCGATTTCCAACCTTTCCAATGTGAAGTTAAGGCTTAAAACAACTATTTCTAGTCACAATAAGCTTTGTGAAAGCTTTAATGATTATACATCTTGTTTACTTTCAAAACTCTTAGTTTGATTATTTGTATCAAAATGGGTAAAACTTCATTATAGTTCGATTTCCAACCTTTCAATGTGAAGTTAAGGCTTAAAACAACTATTTCTAGTCACAATAAGCTTTGTGAAAGCTTTAATGATTATACTCATCTTGTTTACTTTCAAAACTCTTAGTTTGATTATTTATATCAAAATGGGTAAAACTTCATTATAGTTCGATTTCCAACCTTTCCAATGTGAAGTTAAGGCTTAAAACAACTATTTCTAGTCACAATAAGCTTTGTGAAAGCTTTAATGATTATACTCATCTTGTTTACTTTCAAAACTCTTAGTTTGATTATTTATATCAAAATGGGTAAAACTTCATTATAGTTCGATTTCCAACCTTTCCAATGTGAAGTTAAGGCTTAAAACAACTATTTCTAGTCACAATAAGCTTTGTGAAAGCTTTAATGATTATACTCATCTTGTTTACTTTCAAAACTCTTAGTTTGATTATTTATGTCAAAATGGGTAAAACTTCATTATAGTTCGATTTCCAACCTTTCCAATGTGAAGTTAAGGCTTAAAACAACTATTTCTAGTCACAATAAGCTTTGTGAAAGCTTTAATGATTATACTCATCTTGTTTACTTTCAAAACTCTTAGTTTGATTATTTGTATCAAAATGGGTAAAACTTCATTATAGTTCGATTTCCAACCTTTCCAATGTGAAGTTAAGGCTTAAAACAACTATTTCTAGTCACAATAAGCTTTGTGAAAGCTTTAATGATTATACTCATCTTGTTTACTTTCAAAACTCTTAGTTTGATTATTTATGTCAAAATGGGTAAAACTTCATTATAGTTCGATTTCCAACGCTTTCCAATGTGAAGTTAAGGCTTAAAACAACTATTTCTAGTCACAATAAGCTTTGTGAAAGCTTTAATGATTATACTCATCTTGTTTACTTTCAAAACTCTTAGTTTGATTATTTGTATCAAAATGGGTAAAACTTCATTATAGTTCGATTTCCAACCTTTCCAATGTGAAGTTAAGGCTTAAAACAACTATTTCTAGTCACAATAAGCTTTGTGAAAGCTTTAATGATTATACTCGCTTTGTTTACTTTCAAAACTCTTAGTTTGATTATTTGTATCAAAATGGGTAAAACTTCATTATAGTTCGATTTCCAACCTTTCCAATGTGAAGTTAAGGCTTAAAACAACTATTTCTAGTCACAATAAGCTTTGTGAAAGCGCTTTTAATGATTATACTCGCTTGTTTACTTTCAAAACTCTTAGTTTGATTATTTATGTCAAAATGGGTAAAACTTCATTATAGTTCGATTTCCAACCTTTCCAATGTGAAGTTAAGGCTTAAAACAACTATTTCTAGTCACAATAAGCTTTGTGAAAGCTTTAATGATTATACTCTTGTTTACTTTCAAAACTCTTAGTTTGATTATTTGTATCAAAATGGGTAAAACTTCATTATAGTTCGATTTCCAACCTTTCCAATGTGAAGTTAAGGCTTAAAACAACTATTTCTAGTCACAATAAGCTTTGTGAAAGCTTTAATGATTATACTCATCTTGTTTACTTTCAAAACTCTTAGTTTGATTATTTATGTCAAAATGGGTAAAACTTCATTATAGTTCGATTTCCAACGTTTTCCAATGTGAAGTTAAGGCTTAAAACAACTATTTCTAGTCACAATAAGCTTTGTGAAAGCTTTAATGATTATACTCATCTTGTTTACTTTCAAAACTCTTAGTTTGATTATTTGTATCAAAATGGGTAAAACTTCATTATAGTTCGATTTCCAACCTTTCCAATGTGAAGTTAAGGCTTAAAACAACTATTTCTAGTCACAATAAGCTTTGTGAAAGCTTTAATGATTATACTCGCTTTGTTTACTTTCAAAACTCTTAGTTTGATTATTTATGTCAAAATGGGTAAAACTTCATTATAGTTCGATTTCCAACCTTTCCAATGTGAAGTTAAGGCTTAAAACAACTATTTCTAGTCACAATAAGCTTTGTGAAAGCTTTAATGATTATACTCATCTTTGTTTACTTTCAAAACTCTTAGTTTGATTATTTGTATCAAAATGGGTAAAACTTCATTATAGTTCGATTTCCAACCTTTCCAATGTGAAGTTAAGGCTTAAAACAACTATTTCTAGTCACAATAAGCTTTGTGAAAGCTTTAATGATTATACTCGCTTGTTTACTTTCAAAACTCTTAGTTTGATTATTTGTATCAAAATGGGTAAAACTTCATTATAGTTCGATTTCCAACCTTTCCAATGTGAAGTTAAGGCTTAAAACAACTATTTCTAGTCACAATAAGCTTTGTGAAAGCTTTAATGATTATACTCATTGTTTTTACTTTCAAAACTCTTAGTTTGATTATTTATGTCAAAATGGGTAAAACTTCATTATAGTTCGATTTCCAACCTTTCCAATGTGAAGTTAAGGCTTAAAACAACTATTTCTAGTCACAATAAGCTTTGTGAAAGCTTTAATGATTATACTCATCTTGTTTACTTTCAAAACTCTTAGTTTGATTATTTTTGTATCAAAATGGGTAAAACTTCATTATAGTTCGATTTCCAACCTTTCCAATGTGAAGTTAAGGCTTAAAACAACTATTTCTAGTCACAATAAGCTTTGTGAAAGCTTTAATGATTATACTCATCTTGTTTACTTTCAAAACTCTTAGTTTGATTATTTGTATCAAAATGGGTAAAACTTCATTATAGTTCGATTTCCAACCTTTCCAATGTGAAGTTAAGGCTTAAAACAACTATTTCTAGTCACAATAAGCTTTGTGAAAGCTTTAATGATTATACTCATCTTGTTTACTTTCAAAACTCTTAGTTTGATTATTTATATCAAAATGGGTAAAACTTCATTATAGTTCGATTTCCAACCTTTCCAATGTGAAGTTAAGGCTTAAAACAACTATTTCTAGTCACAATAAGCTTTGTGAAAGCTTTAATGATTATACTCTCTTGTTTACTTTCAAAACTCTTAGTTTGATTATTTATGTCAAAATGGGTAAAACTTCATTATAGTTCGATTTCCAACGTTTCCAATGTGAAGTTAAGGCTTAAAACAACTATTTCTAGTCACAATAAGCTTTGTGAAAGCTTTAATGATTATACTCGCTTGTTTACTTTCAAAACTCTTAGTTTGATTATTTATGTCAAAATGGGTAAAACTTCATTATAGTTCGATTTCCAACGTTTTCCATGTGAAGTTAAGGCTTAAAACAACTATTTCTAGTCACAATAAGCTTTGTGAAAGCTTTAATGATTATACTCATCTTGTTTACTTTCAAAACTCTTAGTTTGATTATTTGTATCAAAATGGGTAAAACTTCATTATAGTTCGATTTCCAACCTTTCCAATGTGAAGTTAAGGCTTAAAACAACTATTTCTAGTCACAATAAGCTTTGTGAAAGCTTTAATGATTATACTCATTTGTTTACTTTCAAAACTCTTAGTTTGATTATTTATGTCAAAATGGGTAAAACTTCATTATAGTTCGATTTCCAACGTTTCCAATGTGAAGTTAAGGCTTAAAACAACTATTTCTAGTCACAATAAGCTTTGTGAAAGCTTTAATGATTATACTCTTTGTTTACTTTCAAAACTCTTAGTTTGATTATTTATATCAAAATGGGTAAAACTTCATTATAGTTCGATTTCCAACCTTTCAATGTGAAGTTAAGGCTTAAAACAACTATTTCTAGTCACAATAAGCTTTGTGAAAGCTTTAATGATTATACTTTACTTGTTTACTTTCAAAACTCTTAGTTTGATTATTTATGTCAAAAAATGGGTAAAACTTCATTATAGTTCGATTTCCACGTTTCCAATGTGAAGTTAAGGCTTAAAACAACTATTTCTAGTCACAATAAGCTTTGTGAAAGCTTTAATGATTATACTCATCTTGTTTACTTTCAAAACTCTTAGTTTGATTATTTATATCAAAATGGGTAAAACTTCATTATAGTTCGATTTCCAACCTTTCCAATGTGAAGTTAAGGCTTAAAACAACTATTTCTAGTCACAATAAGCTTTGTGAAAGCTTTAATGATTATACTCATCTTGTTTACTTTCAAAACTCTTAGTTTGATTATTTATATCAAAATGGGTAAAACTTCATTATAGTTCGATTTCCAACCTTTCCAATGTGAAGTTAAGGCTTAAAACAACTATTTCTAGTCACAATAAGCTTTGTGAAAGCTTTAATGATTATACTCTATTGTTTACTTTCAAAACTCTTAGTTTGATTATTTATATCAAAATGGGTAAAACATTATTATAGTTCGATTTCCAACCTTTTCAATGTGAAGTTAAGGCTTAAAACAACTATTTCTAGTCACAATAAGCTTTGTGAAAGCTTTAATGATTATACTCATCTTGTTTACTTTCAAAACTCTTAGTTTGATTATTTATTTGTCAAAATGGGTAAAACTTCATTATAGTTCGATTTCCAACCTTTCCAATGTGAAGTTAAGGCTTAAAACAACTATTTCTAGTCACAATAAGCTTTGTGAAAGCTTTAATGATTATACTCTATCTTGTTTACTTTCAAAACTCTTAGTTTGATTATTTATGTCAAAATGGGTAAAACTTCATTATAGTTCGATTTCCACCTTTCCAATGTGAAGTTAAGGCTTAAAACAACTATTTCTAGTCACAATAAGCTTTGTGAAAGCTTTAATGATTATACTCATCTTGTTTACTTTCAAAACTCTTAGTTTGATTATTTGTATCAAAATGGGTAAAACTTCATTATAGTTCGATTTCCAACCTTTCCAATGTGAAGTTAAGGCTTAAAACAACTATTTCTAGTCACAATAAGCTTTGTGAAAGCTTTAATGATTATACTCTCTTGTTTACTTTCAAAACTCTTAGTTTGATTATTTATGTCAAAATGGGTAAAACTTCATTATAGTTCGATTTCCAACCTTTCCAATGTGAAGTTAAGGCTTAAAACAACTATTTCTAGTCACAATAAGCTTTGTGAAAGCTTTAATGATTATACTCTTATACTTTTGTTTACTTTCAAAACTCTTAGTTTGATTATTTATGTCAAAATGGGTAAAACTTCATTATAGTTCGATTTCCAACGTTTCCAATGTGAAGTTAAGGCTTAAAACAACTATTTCTAGTCACAATAAGCTTTGTGAAAGCTTTAATGATTATACTCATCTTGTTTACTTTCAAAACTCTTAGTTTGATTATTTATGTAAAATGGGTAAAACTTCATTATAGTTCGATTTCCAACCTTTCCAATGTGAAGTTAAGGCTTAAAACAACTATTTCTAGTCACAATAAGCTTTGTGAAAGCTTTAATGATTATACTTTCAAAACTTGTTTACTTTCAAAACTCTTAGTTTGATTATTTATGTCAAAATGGGTAAAACTTCATTATAGTTCGATTTCCAACCTTTCAATTTCAATGTTAAGTTAAGGCTTAAAACAACTATTTCTAGTCACAATAAGCTTTGTGAAAGCTTTAATGATTATACTCATTGTTGTTTACTTTTTAAAACTCTTAGTTTGATTATTTATGTCAAAATGGGTAAAACTTCATTATAGTTCGATTTCCAACCTTTCCAATGTGAAGTTAAGGCTTAAAACAACTATTTCTAGTCACAATAAGCTTTGTGAAAGCTTTAATGATTATACTCTCTTGTTTACTTACTTTCAAAACTCTTAGTTTGATTATTTATGTCAAAATGGGTAAAACTTCATTATAGTTCGATTTCCCACGCTTTCCAATGTGAAGTTAAGGCTTAAAACAACTATTTCTAGTCACAATAAGCTTTGTGAAAGCTTTAATGATTATACTCTCATCTTGTTTACTTTCAAAACTCTTAGTTTGATTATTTATATCAAAATGGGTAAAACTTCATTATAGTTCGATTTCCAACCTTTCCAATGTGAAGTTAAGGCTTAAAACAACTATTTCTAGTCACAATAAGCTTTGTGAAAGCTTTAATGATTATACTCATTTGTTTACTTTCAAAACTCTTAGTTTGATTATTTGTATCAAAATGGGTAAAACTTCATTATAGTTCGATTTCCAACCTTTCCAATGAATGTAAGTTAAGGCTTAAAACAACTATTTCTAGTCACAATAAGCTTTGTGAAAGCTTTAATGATTATACTCTTACTTGTTTACTTTCAAAACTCTTAGTTTGATTATTTATGTCAAAATGGGTAAAACTTCATTATAGTTCGATTTCCAACGTTTTCAATGTGAAGTTAAGGCTTAAAACAACTATTTCTAGTCACAATAAGCTTTGTGAAAGCTTTAATGATTATACTCGCTTTGTTTACTTTCAAAACTCTTAGTTTGATTATTTATATCAAAATGGGTAAAACTTCATTATAGTTCGATTTCCAACCTTTCCAATGTGAAGTTAAGGCTTAAAACAACTATTTCTAGTCACAATAAGCTTTGTGAAAGCTTTAATGATTATACTCATTATTGTTTACTTTCAAAACTCTTAGTTTGATTATTTATGTCAAAATGGGTAAAACTTCATTATAGTTCGATTTCCAACCTTTTCAATGTGAAGTTAAGGCTTAAAACAACTATTTCTAGTCACAATAAGCTTTGTGAAAGCTTTAATGATTATACTCCTTGTTTACTTTCAAAACTCTTAGTTTGATTATTTATTCAATCAAAATGGTAAAACTTCATTATAGTTCGATTTCCAACCTTTCCAATGTGAAGTTAAGGCTTAAAACAACTATTTCTAGTCACAATAAGCTTTGTGAAAGCTTTAATGATTATACTTTGTGAAAGCTTTAATGTTTACTTTCAAAAACTCTTAGTTTGATTATTTATGTCAAAATGGGTAAAACTTCATTATAGTTCGATTTCCAACGCTTCCAATGTGAAGTTAAGGCTTAAAACAACTATTTCTAGTCACAATAAGCTTTGTGAAAGCTTTAATGATTATACTCATCTTGTTTACTTTCAAAACTCTTAGTTTGATTATTTGTATCAAAATGGGTAAAACTTCATTATAGTTCGATTTCCAACCTTTCCAATGTGAAGTTAAGGCTTAAAACAACTATTTCTAGTCACAATAAGCTTTGTGAAAGCTTTAATGATTATACTCTCTTGTTTTGTTTACTTTCAAAACTCTTAGTTTGATTATTTATGTCAAAATGGGTAAAACTTCATTATAGTTCGATTTCCACGCTTCAATGTGAAGTTAAGGCTTAAAACAACTATTTCTAGTCACAATAAGCTTTGTGAAAGCTTTAATGATTATACTCGGCTTGTTTACTTTCAAAACTCTTAGTTTGATTATTTATCAAAATGGGTAAAACTTCATTATAGTTCGATTTCCAACCTTTCCAATGTGAAGTTAAGGCTTAAAACAACTATTTCTAGTCACAATAAGCTTTGTGAAAGCTTTAATGATTATACTCATTGTTTACTTTCAAAACTCTTAGTTTGATTATTTATGTCAAAATGGGTAAAACTTCATTATAGTTCGATTTCCAACCTTTCCAATGTTTCAATGTGAAGTTAAGGCTTAAAACAACTATTTCTAGTCACAATAAGCTTTGTGAAAGCTTTAATGATTATCACAACTCTTTGTGAAAGCTTTAATTTATACTTTTTCAAAACTCTTAGTTTGATTATTTATCAAAATGGGTAAAACTTCATTATAGTTCGATTTCCAACCTTTCCAATGTGAAGGCTTAAAACAACTATTTCTAGTCACAATAAGCTTTGTGAAAGCTTTAATGATTATACTCTCTTGTTTACTTTCAAAACTCTTAGTTTGATTATTTATATCAAAATGGGTAAAACTTCATTATAGTTCGATTTCCAACCTTTCCAATGTGAAGTTAAGGCTTAAAACAACTATTTCTAGTCACAATAAGCTTTGTGAAAGCTTTAATGATTATACTCGCTTTTGTTTACTTTCAAAACTCTTAGTTTGATTATTTATGTCAAAATGGGTAAAACTTCATTATAGTTCGATTTCCAACCTTTCCAATGTGAAGTTAAGGCTTAAAACAACTATTTCTAGTCACAATAAGCTTTGTGAAAGCTTTAATGATTATACTCATCTTGTTTACTTTCAAAACTCTTAGTTTGATTATTTATGTCAAAAAAAAAAACATTATAGTTCGATTTTCAACGTTTTCAATGTGTGAAGTTAAGGCTTAAAACAACTATTTCTAGTCACAATAAGCTTTGTGAAAGCTTTAATGATTATACTCTCTTAGCTTTGTTTACTTTCAAAACTCTTAGTTTGATTATTTATATCAAAATGGGTAAAACTTCATTATAGTTCGATTTCCAACTTTTCAATGTGAAGTTAAGGCTTAAAACAACTATTTCTAGTCACAATAAGCTTTGTGAAAGCTTTAATGATTATACTCATCTTGTTTACTTTCAAAACTCTTAGTTTGATTATTTATATCAAAATGGGTAAAACTTCATTATAGTTCGATTTCCAACGCTTTCCAATGTGAAGTTAAGGCTTAAAACAACTATTTCTAGTCACAATAAGCTTTGTGAAAGCTTTAATGATTATACTCGCTTGTTTACTTTCAAAACTCTTAGTTTGATTATTTATGTCAAAATGGGTAAAACTTCATTATAGTGATTTCCAACGCTTTCCAATGTGAAGTTAAGGCTTAAAACAACTATTTCTAGTCACAATAAGCTTTGTGAAAGCTTTAATGATTATACTCATCTTGTTTACTTTCAAAACTCTTAGTTTGATTATTTGTATCAAAATGGGTAAAACTTCATTATAGTTCGATTTCCAACCTTTCCAATGTGAAGTTAAGGCTTAAAAACAACTATTTCTAGTCACAATAAGCTTTGTGAAAGCTTTAATGATTATACTCTTTATTTTTACTTTCAAAACTCTTAGTTTGATTATTTATGTCAAAATGGGTAAAACTTCATTATAGTTCGATTTCCAACGTTTTTTCAATGTGAAGTTAAGGCTTAAAACAACTATTTCTAAAACAACAATAAGCTTTGTGAAAGCTTTAATGATTATACTCATTTGTTTACTTTCAAAACTCTTAGTTTGATTATTTATGTATCAAAATGGGTAAAACTTCATTATAGTTCGATTTCCAACCTTTTTCACAATGTGAAGTTAAGGCTTAAAACAACTATTTCTAGTCACAATAAGCTTTGTGAAAAGCTTTAATGATTATACTCATTGTTTACTTTCAAAACTCTTAGTTTGATTATTTGTATCAAAATGGGTAAAACTTCATTATAGTTCGATTTTCCAACCTTTCCAATGTGAAGTTAAGGCTTAAAACAACTATTTCTAGTCACAATAAGCTTTGTGAAAGCTTTAATGATTATACTCATCTTGTTTACTTTCAAAACTCTTAGTTTGATTATTTATGTCAAAATGGGTAAAACTTCATTATAGTTCGATTTCCAACCTTTCCAATGTGAAGTTAAGGCTTAAAACAACTATTTCTAGTCACAATAAGCTTTGTGAAAGCTTTAATGATTATACTCATCTTGTTTACTTTCAAAACTCTTAGTTTGATTATTTATGTCAAAATGGGTAAAACTTCATTATAGTTCGATTTCCAACGCTTTCCAATGTGAAGTTAAGGCTTAAAACAACTATTTCTAGTCACAATAAGCTTTGTGAAAGCTTTAATGATTATACTCATCTTGTTTACTTTCAAAACTCTTAGTTTGATTATTTATATCAAAATGGGTAAAACTTCATTATAGTTCGATTTCCAACCTTTCCAATGTGAAGTTAAGGCTTAAAACAACTATTTCTAGTCACAATAAGCTTTGTGAAAGCTTTAATGATTATACTCATCTTGTTTACTTTCAAAACTCTTAGTTTGATTATTTATGTCAAAATGGGTAAAACTTCATTATAGTTCGATTTCCAACCTTTCCAATGTGAAGTTAAGGCTTAAAACAACTATTTCTAGTCACAATAAGCTTTGTGAAAGCTTTAATGATTATACTCATCTTGTTTACTTTCAAAACTCTTAGTTTGATTATTTATGTCAAAATGGGTAAAACTTCATTATAGTTCGATTTCCAACCTTTCCAATGTGAAGTTAAGGCTTAAAACAACTATTTCTAGTCACAATAAGCTTTGTGAAAGCTTTAATGATTATACTCATCTTGTTTACTTTCAAAACTCTTAGTTTGATTATTTATGTCAAAATGGGTAAAACTTCATTATAGTTCGATTTCCAACCTTTCCAATGTGAAGTTAAGGCTTAAAACAACTATTTCTAGTCACAATAAGCTTTGTGAAAGCTTTAATGATTATACTCTAGCTTGTTTACTTTCAAAACTCTTAGTTTGATTATTTATATCAAAATGGGTAAAACTTCATTATAGTTCGATTTCCAACCTTTCCAATGTGAAGTTAAGGCTTAAAAACAACTATTTCTAGTCACAATAAGCTTTGTGAAAGCTTTAATGATTATACTCATCTTGTTTACTTTCAAAACTCTTAGTTTGATTATTTATGTCAAAATGGGTAAAACTTCATTATAGTTCGATTTCCAACGCTTTCCAATGTGAAGTTAAGGCTTAAAACAACTATTTCTAGTCACAATAAGCTTTGTGAAAGCTTTAATGATTATACTCTCTTGTTTACTTTCAAAACTCTTAGTTTGATTATTTATGTCAAAATGGGTAAAACTTCATTATAGTTCGATTTCCAACGTTTCAAATGAAGTTAAGGCTTAAAACAACTATTTCTAGTCACAATAAGCTTTGTGAAAGCTTTAATGATTATACTCATCTTGTTTACTTTCAAAACTCTTAGTTTGATTATTTGTATCAAAATGGGTAAAACTTCATTATAGTTCGATTTCCAACCTTTCCAATGTGAAGTTAAGGCTTAAAACAACTATTTCTAGTCACAATAAGCTTTGTGAAAGCTTTAATGATTATACTCTCGCTTGTTTACTTTCAAAACTCTTAGTTTGATTATTTATGTCAAAATGGGTAAAACTTCATTATAGTTCGATTTCCAACGTTTCCAATGTGAAGTTAAGGCTTAAAACAACTATTTCTAGTCACAATAAGCTTTGTGAAAGCTTTAATGATTATACTTTCTATCTTTTGTTTACTTTCAAAACTCTTAGTTTGATTATTTGTATCAAAATGGTAAAACTTCATTATAGTTCGATTTCCAACCTTTCCAATGTGAAGTTAAGGCTTAAAACAACTATTTCTAGTCACAATAAGCTTTGTGAAAGCTTTAATGATTATACTCATTTGTTTACTTTCAAAACTCTTAGTTTGATTATTTATGTCAAAATGGGTAAAACTTCATTATAGTTCGATTTCCAACGTTTTCAATGTGAAGTTAAGGCTTAAAACAACTATTTCTAGTCACAATAAGCTTTGTGAAAGCTTTTTCTAATGATTATACTCTCATTTGTTTACTTTCAAAACTCTTAGTTTGATTATTTGTATCAAAATGGGTAAAACTTCATTATAGTTCGATTTCCAACCTTTCCAATGTGAAGTTAAGGCTTAAAACAACTATTTCTAGTCACAATAAGCTTTGTGAAAGCTTTAATGATTATACTCATCTTGTTTACTTTCAAAACTCTTAGTTTGATTATTTATGTCAAAATGGGTAAAACTTCATTATAGTTCGATTTCCAACCTTTCAATGTGAAGTTAAGGCTTAAAACAACTATTTCTAGTCACAATAAGCTTTGTGAAAGCTTTAATGATTATACTCATTTGTTTGTTTACTTTCAAAACTCTTAGTTTGATTATTTATATCAAAATGGGTAAAACTTCATTATAGTTCGATTTCCAACCTTTCCAATGTGAAGTTAAGGCTTAAAACAACTATTTCTAGTCACAATAAGCTTTGTGAAAGCTTTAATGATTATACTCATCTTGTTTACTTTCAAAACTCTTAGTTTGATTATTTATATCAAAATGGGTAAAACTTCATTATAGTTCGATTTCCAACCTTTCCAATGTGAAGTTAAGGCTTAAAACAACTATTTCTAGTCACAATAAGCTTTGTGAAAGCTTTAATGATTATACTCTCTTTGTTTACTTTCAAAACTCTTAGTTTGATTATTTATGTCAAAATGGGTAAAACTTCATTATAGTTCGATTTCCAACGCTTTTAATGTGAAGTTAAGGCTTAAAACAACTATTTCTAGTCACAATAAGCTTTGTGAAAGCTTTAATGATTATACTCATCTTGTTTACTTTCAAAACTCTTAGTTTGATTATTTATATCAAAATGGGTAAAACTTCATTATAGTTCGATTTCCAACGCTTTCCAATGTGAAGTTAAGGCTTAAAACAACTATTTCTAGTCACAATAAGCTTTGTGAAAGCTTTAATGATTATACTCATCTTGTTTACTTTCAAAACTCTTAGTTTGATTATTTGTATCAAAATGGGTAAAACTTCATTATAGTTCGATTTCCAACCTTTCAATGTGAAGTTAAGGCTTAAAACAACTATTTCTAGTCACAATAAGCTTTGTGAAAGCTTTAATGATTATACTCATCTTGTTTACTTTCAAAACTCTTAGTTTGATTATTTATATCAAAATGGGTAAAACTTCATTATAGTTCGATTTCCAACCTTTCCAATGTGAAGTTAAGGCTTAAAACAACTATTTCTAGTCACAATAAGCTTTGTGAAAGCTTTAATGATTATACTCTTGTTTACTTGTTTACTTTCAAAACTCTTAGTTTGATTATTTATGTCAAAATGGGTAAAACTTCATTATAGTTCGATTTCCAACGTTTCCAATGTGAAGTTAAGGCTTAAAACAACTATTTCTAGTCACAATAAGCTTTGTGAAAGCTTTAATGATTATACTCATTTGTTTACTTTCAAAACTCTTAGTTTGATTATTTATGTCAAAATGGGTAAAACTTCATTATAGTTCGATTTCCAACCTTTCCAATGTGAAGTTAAGGCTTAAAACAACTATTTCTAGTCACAATAAGCTTTGTGAAAGCTTTAATGATTATACTCTCTTGTTTACTTTCAAAACTCTTAGTTTGATTATTTATGTCAAAATGGGTAAAACTTCATTATAGTTCGATTTCCAACCTTTCCAATGTGAAGTTAAGGCTTAAAACAACTTTTCTAGTCACAATAAGCTTTGTGAAAGCTTTAATGATTATACTCATCTTGTTTACTTTTTCAAAACTCTTAGTTTGATTATTTGTATCAAAATGGGTAAAACTTCATTATAGTTCGATTTCCAACCTTTCCAATGTGAAGTTAAGGCTTAAAACAACTATTTCTAGTCACAATAAGCTTTGTGAAAGCTTTAATGATTATACTTTCTAGTCACAATAAGCTTTGTTTACTTTCAAAACTCTTAGTTTGATTATTTATGTCAAAATGGGTAAAACTTCATTATAGTTCGATTTCCAACGTTTCAATGTGAAGTTAAGGCTTAAAACAACTATTTCTAGTCACAATAAGCTTTGTGAAAGCTTTAATGATTATACTCTTGTTTACTTTCAAAACTCTTAGTTTGATTATTTATGTCAAAATGGGTAAAACTTCATTATAGTTCGATTTCCAACCTTTCCAATGTGAAGTTAAGGCTTAAAACAACTATTTCTAGTCACAATAAGCTTTTGTGAAAGCTTTAATGATTATACTCATTGCTTGTTTACTTTCAAAACTCTTAGTTTGATTATTTATGTATCAAAATGGGTAAAACTTCATTATAGTTCGATTTCCAACGTTTCCAATGTGAAGTTAAGGCTTAAAACAACTATTTCTAGTCACAATAAGCTTTGTGAAAGCTTTAATGATTATACTCATCTTTTAGTTTACTTTCAAAACTCTTAGTTTGATTATTTATATCAAAATGGGTAAAACTTCATTATAGTTCGATTTCCAACCTTTCCAATGTGAAGTTAAGGCTTAAAACAACTATTTCTAGTCACAATAAGCTTTGTGAAAGCTTTAATGATTATACTCTCTTGTTTACTTTCAAAACTCTTAGTTTGATTATTTATGTCAAAATGGGTAAAACTTCATTATAGTTCGATTTCCAACCTTTCCAATGTGAAGTTAAGGCTTAAAACAACTATTTCTAGTCACAATAAGCTTTGTGAAAGCTTTAATGATTATACTCGAAAACTTTAGTTTACTTACTTTCAAAACTCTTAGTTTGATTATTTATGTCAAAATGGGTAAAACTTCATTATAGTTCGATTTCCAACCTTTCCAATGTGAAGTTAAGGCTTAAAACAACTATTTCTAGTCACAATAAGCTTTGTGAAAGCTTTAATGATTATACTCTCATTTGTTTACTTTCAAAACTCTTAGTTTGATTATTTGTATCAAAATGGGTAAAACTTCATTATAGTTCGATTTCCAACCTTTCCAATGTGAAGTTAAGGCTTAAAACAACTATTTCTAGTCACAATAAGCTTTGTGAAAGCTTTAATGATTATACTCATTTTTACTTTCAAAACTCTTAGTTTGATTATTTGTATCAAAATGGGTAAAACTTCATTATAGTTCGATTTCCAACCTTTCCAATGTGAAGTTAAGGCTTAAAACAACTATTTCTAGTCACAATAAGCTTTGTGAAAGCTTTAATGATTATACTCATTTGTTTACTTTCAAAACTCTTAGTTTGATTATTTATATCAAAATGGGTAAAACTTCATTATAGTTCGATTTCCAACCTTTCCAATGTGAAGTTAAGGCTTAAAACAACTATTTCTAGTCACAATAAGCTTTGTGAAAGCTTTAATGATTATACTCTTTGTTTACTTTCAAAACTCTTAGTTTGATTATTTATATCAAAATGGGTAAAACTTCATTATAGTTCGATTTCCAACCTTTCCAATGTGAAGTTAAGGCTTAAAACAACTATTTCTAGTCACAATAAGCTTTGTGAAAGCTTTAATGATTATACTCGCTTGTTTACTTTCAAAACTCTTAGTTTGATTATTTATGTCAAAATGGGTAAAACTTCATTATAGTTCGATTTCCAACGTTTCAATGTGAAGTTAAGGCTTAAAACAACTATTTCTAGTCACAAAACAAAGCTTTGTGAAAGCTTTAATGATTATACTCATCTTGTTTACTTTCAAAACTCTTAGTTTGATTTATTTATGTATCAAAATGGGTAAAACTTCATTATAGTTCGATTTCCAACCTTTCCAATGTGAAGTTAAGGCTTAAAACAACTATTTCTAGTCACAATAAGCTTTGTGAAAGCTTTAAATGATTATACTCATGCTTGTTTACTTTCAAAACTCTTAGTTTGATTATTTATGTCAAAATGGGTAAAACTTCATTATTATAGTTCGATTTCCAACCTTTCCAATGTGAAGTTAAGGCTTAAAACAACTATTTCTAGTCACAATAAGCTTTGTGAAAGCTTTAATGATTATACTTCTCTTTGTTTACTTTCAAAACTCTTAGTTTGATTATTTATGTCAAAATGGGTAAAACTTCATTATAGTTCGATTTCCAACGCTTTCAATGTGAAGTTAAGGCTTAAAACAACTATTTCTAGTCACAATAAGCTTTGTGAAAGCTTTAATGATTATACTCATCTTGTTTACTTTCAAAACTCTTAGTTTGATTATTTGTATCAAAATGGGTAAAAACTTCATTATAGTTCGATTTCCAACCTTTTTCTAGTCCAATGTGAAGTTAAGGCTTAAAACAACTATTTCTAGTCACAATAAGCTTTGTGAAAGCTTTAATGATTATACTCATCTTGTTTACTTTCAAAACTCTTAGTTTGATTATTTATGTCAAAATGGGTAAAACTTCATTATAGTTCGATTTCCAACCTTTCCAATGTGAAGTTAAGGCTTAAAACAACTATTTCTAGTCACAATAAGCTTTGTGAAAGCTTTAATGATTATACTCTCTTGTTTACTTTCAAAACTCTTAGTTTGATTATTTATGTCAAAATGGGTAAAACTTCATTATAGTTCGATTTCCAACCTTTCCAATGTGAAGTTAAGGCTTAAAACAACTATTTCTAGTCACAATAAGCTTTGTGAAAGCTTTAATGATTATACTCTTGTTTTGTTTACTTTCAAAACTCTTAGTTTGATTATTTGTATCAAAATGGGTAAAACTTTATTATAGTTCGATATTTCCAACCTTTCCAATGTGAAGTTAAGGCTTAAAACAACTATTTCTAGTCACAATAAGCTTTGTGAAAAGCTTTAATGATTATACTCTTTGTTTACTTTCAAAACTCTTAGTTTGATTATTTATGTCAAAATGGGTAAAACTTCATTATAGTTCGATTTCCAACGTTTCCAATGTGAAGTTAAGGCTTAAAACAACTATTTCTAGTCACAATAAGCTTTGTGAAAGCTTTAATGATTATGATCTCTTGTTTACTTTCAAAACTCTTAGTTTGATTATTTGTATCAAAATGGGTAAAAAACTTCATTATAGTTCGATTTCCAACCTTTCCAATGTGAAGTTAAGGCTTAAAACAACTATTTCTAGTCACAATAAGCTTTGTGAAAGCTTTAATGATTATACTCATTGTTTACTTTCAAAACTCTTAGTTTGATTATTTATGTCAAAATGGGTAAAACTTCATTATAGTTCGATTTCCAACCTTTCCAATGGAAGTTAAGGCTTAAAACAACTATTTCTAGTCACAATAAGCTTTGTGAAAGCTTTAATGATTATACTCGCTTGTTTACTTTCAAAACTCTTAGTTTGATTATTTATGTCAAAATGGGTAAAACTTCATTATAGTTCGATTTCCAACCTTTTTCAATGTGAAGTTAAGGCTTAAAACAACTATTTCTAGTCACAATAAGCTTTGTGAAAGCTTTAATGATTATACTCATCTTGTTTACTTTCAAAACTCTTAGTTTGATTATTTGTATCAAAATGGGTAAAACTTCATTATAGTTCGATTTCCAACGTTTTCCAATGTGAAGTTAAGGCTTAAAACAACTATTTCTAGTCACAATAAGCTTTGTGAAAGCTTTAATGATTATACTCTATTGCTTGTTTACTTTCAAAACTCTTAGTTTGATTATTTATATCAAAATGGGTAAAACTTCATTATAGTTCGATTTCCAACCTTTCCAATGTGAAGTTAAGGCTTAAAACAACTATTTCTAGTCACAATAAGCTTTGTGAAAGCTTTAATGATTATACTCTTCTTGTTTACTTTCAAAACTCTTAGTTTGATTATTTATATCAAAATGGGTAAAACTTCATTATAGTTCGATTTCCAACGCTTTCCAATGTGAAGTTAAGGCTTAAAACAACTATTTCTAGTCACAAATAAGCTTTGTGAAAGCTTTAATGATTATACTCATTGTTTTACTTTCAAAACTCTTAGTTTGATTATTTATCAAAATGGGTAAAACTTCATTATAGTTCGATTTCCAACCTTTCCAATGTGAAGTTAAGGCTTAAAACAACTATTTCTAGTCACAATAAGCTTTGTGAAAGCTTTAATGATTATACTCATTTGTTTACTTTCAAAACTCTTAGTTTGATTATTTATATCAAAATGGGTAAAACTTCATTATAGTTCGATTTCCAACCTTTCCAATGTGAAGTTAAGGCTTAAAACAACAACTATTTCAGTCACAATAAGCTTTGTGAAAGCTTTAATGATTATACTCGCTTTTGTTTACTTTCAAAACTCTTAGTTTGATTATTTATGTCAAAATGGGTAAAACTTCATTATAGTTCGATTTCCAACGTTTTTTCAATGTGAAGTTAAGGCTTAAAACAACTATTTCTAGTCACAATAAGCTTTGTGAAAGCTTTAATGATTATACTCATCTTGTTTACTTTCAAAACTCTTAGTTTGATTATTTATGTCAAAATGGGTAAAACTTCATTATAGTTCGATTTCCAACCTTTCCAATGTGAAGTTAAGGCTTAAAACAACTATTTCTAGTCACAATAAGCTTTGTGAAAGCTTTAATGATTATACTCATCGCTTGTTTACTTTCAAAACTCTTAGTTTGATTATTTATATCAAAATGGGTAAAACTTCATTATAGTTCGATTTCCAACCTTTCCAATGTGAAGTTAAGGCTTAAAACAACTATTTCTAGTCACAATAAGCTTTGTGAAAGCTTTAATGATTATACTCATTTGTTTACTTTCAAAACTCTTAGTTTGATTATTTATATCAAAATGGGTAAAACATTATAGTTCGATTTCCAACGCTTTCCAATGTGAAGTTAAGGCTTAAAACAACTATTTCTAGTCACAATAAGCTTTGTGAAAGCTTTAATGATTATACTCATCTTGTTTACTTTCAAAACTCTTAGTTTGATTATTTGTATCAAAATGGGTAAAACTTCATTATAGTTCGATTTCCAACCTTTCCAATGTGAAGTTAAGGCTTAAAACAACTATTTCTAGTCACAATAAGCTTTGTGAAAGCTTTAATGATTATACTCATTGTTTACTTTTTTACAAAACTCTTAGTTTGATTATTTATGTCAAAATGGGTAAAACTTCATTATAGTTCGATTTCCAACCTTTTTCAATGTGAAGTTAAGGCTTAAAACAACTATTTCTAGTCACAATAAGCTTTGTGAAAGCTTTAATGATTATACTCATCTCTCTTTTACTTTCAAAACTCTTAGTTTGATTATTTATATCAAAATGGGTAAAACTTCATTATAGTTCGATTTCCAACCTTTCCAATGTGAAGTTAAGGCTTAAAACAACTATTTCTAGTCACAATAAGCTTTGTGAAAGCTTTAATGATTATACTCATCTTGTTTACTTTCAAAACTCTTAGTTTGATTATTTATATCAAAATGGGTAAAACTTCATTATAGTTCGATTTCCAACCTTTCCAATGTGAAGTTAAGGCTTAAAACAACTATTTCTAGTCACAATAAGCTTTGTGAAAGCTTTAATGATTATACTCTTTATTTGTTTACTTTCAAAACTCTTAGTTTGATTATTTATATCAAAATGGGTAAAACTTCATTATAGTTCGATTTCCAACCTTTCAATGTGAAGTTAAGGCTTAAAACAACTATTTCTAGTCACAATAAGCTTTGTGAAAGCTTTAATGATTATACTCATCTTGTTTACTTTCAAAACTCTTAGTTTTGATTATTTATATCAAAATGGGTAAAACTTCATTATAGTTCGATTTCCAACCTTTCCAATGTGAAGTTAAGGCTTAAAACAACTATTTCTAGTCACAATAAGCTTTGTGAAAGCTTTAATGATTATACTCATTGCTTGTTTACTTTCAAAACTCTTAGTTTGATTATTTATGTCAAAATGGGTAAAACTTCATTATAGTTCGATTTCCACGTTTCCAATGTGAAGTTAAGGCTTAAAACAACTATTTCTAGTCACAATAAGCTTTGTGAAAGCTTTAATGATTATACTCATTTGTTTACTTTCAAAACTCTTAGTTTGATTATTTATATCAAAATGGGTAAAACTTCATTATAGTTCGATTTCCAACCTTTCCAATGTGAAGTTAAGGCTTAAAACAACTATTTCTAGTCACAATAAGCTTTGTGAAAGCTTTAATGATTATACTCATCTTTGTTTACTTTCAAAACTCTTAGTTTGATTATTTATATCAAAATGGGTAAAACTTCATTAAAACTTCATTATAGTTCGATTTCCACCTTTCCAATGTGAAGTTAAGGCTTAAAACAACTATTTCTAGTCACAATAAGCTTTGTGAAAGCTTTAATGATTATACTCATCTTGTTTACTTTCAAAACTCTTAGTTTGATTATTTATGTCAAAATGGGTAAAACTTCATTATAGTTCGATTTCCAACCTTTCCAATGTGAAGTTAAGGCTTAAAACAACTATTTCTAGTCACAATAAGCTTTGTGAAAGCTTTAATGATTATACTCTATTTGTTTACTTTCAAAACTCTTAGTTTGATTATTTATGTCAAAATGGGTAAAACTTCATTATAGTTCGATTTCCAACCTTTCCAATGTGAAGTTAAGGCTTAAAACAACTATTTCTAGTCACAATAAGCTTTGTGAAAGCTTTAATGATTATACTCATCTTGTTTACTTTCAAAACTCTTAGTTTGATTATTTATATCAAAATGGGTAAAACTTCATTATAGTTCGATTTCCAACCTTTCCAATGTGAAGTTAAGGCTTAAAACAACTATTTTTCTAGTCACAATAAGCTTTGTGAAAGCTTTAATGATTATACTCAATGATTTACTTTCAAAACTCTTAGTTTGATTATTTATGTAAAAAAATGGGTAAAACTTCATTATATAGTTCGATTTCCAACCTTTCCAATGTGTTTTAAAACAACTATTTCTAGTCACAATAAGCTTTTTAATGATTATACTTTGTTTACTTTCAAACTCTTAGTTTGATTATTTATGTCAAAATGGGTAAAACTTCATTATAGTTCGATTTCCAACCTTTCCAATGTGAAGTTAAGGCTTAAAACAACTATTTCTAGTCACAATAAGCTTTGTGAAAGCTTTAATGATTATACTCATTTGTTTACTTTCAAAACTCTTAGTTTGATTATTTATGTCAAAATGGGTAAAACTTCATTATAGTTCGATTTCCAACCTTTCCAATGTGAAGTTAAGGCTTAAAACAACTATTTCTAGTCACAATAAGCTTTGTGAAAGCTTTAATGATTATACTCATCTTGTTTACTTTCAAAACTCTTAGTTTGATTATTTGTATCAAAATGGGTAAAACTTCATTATAGTTCGATTTCCAACCTTTCCAATGTGAAGTTAAGGCTTAAAACAACTATTTCTAGTCACAATAAGCTTTGTGAAAGCTTTAATGATTATACTCATTTGTTTACTTTCAAAACTCTTAGTTTGATTATTTGTATCAAAATGGGTAAAACTTCATTATAGTTCGATTTCCAACCTTTCCAATGTGAAGTTAAGGCTTAAAACAACTATTTCTAGTCACAATAAGCTTTGTGAAAGCTTTAATGATTATACTCATTTTGTTTACTTTCAAAACTCTTAGTTTGATTATTTGTATCAAAATGGGTAAAACTTCATTATAGTTCGATTTCCAACCTTTCCAATGTGAAGTTAAGGCTTAAAACAACTATTTCTAGTCACAATAAGCTTTGTGAAAGCTTTAATGATTATACTCTCTTTGTTTACTTTCAAAAAACTCTTAGTTTGATTATTTATGTCAAAATGGGTAAAACTTCATTATAGTTCGATTTCCAACCTTTCCAATGTGAAGTTAAGGCTTAAAACAACTATTTCTAGTCACAATAAGCTTTGTGAAAGCTTTAATGATTATACTCATCTTGTTTACTTTCAAAACTCTTAGTTTGATTATTTGTATCAAAATGGGTAAAACTTCATTATAGTTCGATTTCCAACCTTTCCAATGTGAAGTTAAGGCTTAAAACAACTATTTCTAGTCACAATAAGCTTTGTGAAAGCTTTAATGATTATACTCATCTTGTTTACTTTCAAAACTCTTAGTTTGATTATTTATCAAAATGGGTAAAACTTCATTATAGTTCGATTTCCAACCTTTCCAATGTGAAGTTAAGGCTTAAAACAACTATTTCTAGTCACAATAAGCTTTGTGAAAGCTTTAATGATTATACTCATCTTGTTTACTTTCAAAACTCTTAGTTTGATTATTTGTATCAAAAGGGGTAAAACTTCATTATAGTTCGATTTCCAACCTTTCCAATGTGAAGTTAAGGCTTAAAACAACTATTTCTAGTCACAATAAGCTTTGTGAAAGCTTTAATGATTATACTCATTGTTTACTTTCAAAACTCTTAGTTTGATTATTTATGTCAAAATGGGTAAAACTTCATTATAGTTCGATTTCCAACCTTTCCAATGTGAAGTTAAGGCTTAAAACAACTATTTCTAGTCACAATAAGCTTTGTGAAAGCTTTAATGATTATACTCTCTTGTTTACTTTCAAAACTCTTAGTTTGATTATTTGTATCAAAATGGGTAAAACTTCATTATAGTTCGATTTCCAACCTTTCCAATGTGAAGTTAAGGCTTAAAACAACTATTTCTAGTCACAATAAGCTTTGTGAAAGCTTTAATGATTATACTCGCTTGTTTACTTTCAAAACTCTTAGTTTGATTATTTATATCAAAATGGGTAAAACTTCATTATAGTTCGATTTCCAACCTTTCCAATGTGAAGTTAAGGCTTAAAACAACTATTTCTAGTCACAATAAGCTTTGTGAAAGCTTTAATGATTATACTCATTTGTTTACTTTCAAAACTCTTAGTTTGATTATTTGTATCAAAATGGGTAAAACTTCATTATAGTTCGATTTCCAACCTTTCCAATGTGAAGTTAAGGCTTAAAACAACTATTTCTAGTCACAATAAGCTTTGTGAAAGCTTTAATGATTATACTCATCTTGTTTACTTTCAAAACTCTTAGTTTGATTATTTGTATCAAAATGGGTAAAACTTCATTATAGTTCGATTTCCAACCTTTCCAATGTGAAGTTAAGGCTTAAAACAACTATTTCTAGTCACAATAAGCTTTGTGAAAGCTTTAATGATTATACTCATCTTGTTTACTTTCAAAACTCTTAGTTTGATTATTTGTATCAAAATGGGTAAAACTTCATTATAGTTCGATTTCCAACCTTTCCAATGTGAAGTTAAGGCTTAAAACAACTATTTCTAGTCACAATAAGCTTTGTGAAAGCTTTAATGATTATACTCATCTTGTTTACTTTCAAAACTCTTAGTTTGATTATTTGTATCAAAATGGGTAAAACTTCATTATAGTTCGATTTCCAACCTTTCCAATGTGAAGTTAAGGCTTAAAACAACTATTTCTAGTCACAATAAGCTTTGTGAAAGCTTTAATGATTATACTCATCTTGTTTACTTTCAAAACTCTTAGTTTGATTATTTGTATCAAAATGGGTAAAACTTCATTATAGTTCGATTTCCAACCTTTCCAATGTGAAGTTAAGGCTTAAAACAACTATTTCTAGTCACAATAAGCTTTGTGAAAGCTTTAATGATTATACTCATCTTGTTTACTTTCAAAACTCTTAGTTTGATTATTTGTATCAAAATGGGTAAAACTTCATTATAGTTCGATTTCCAACCTTTCCAATGTGAAGTTAAGGCTTAAAACAACTATTTCTAGTCACTAAGCTTTGTGAAAGCTTTAATGATTATACTCATCTTGTTTACTTTCAAAACTCTTAGTTTGATTATTTATGTCAAAATGGGTAAAACTTCATTATAGTTCGATTTCCAACCTTTCCAATGTGAAGTTAAGGCTTAAAACAACTATTTCTAGTCACAATAAGCTTTGTGAAAGCTTTAATGATTATACTCATCTTGTTTACTTTCAAAACTCTTAGTTTGATTATTTATGTATCAAAATGGGTAAAACTTCATTATAGTTCGATTTCCAACCTTTCCAATGTGAAGTTAAGGCTTAAAACAACTATTTCTAGTCACAATAAGCTTTGTGAAAGCTTTAATGATTATACTCATCTTGTTTACTTTCAAAACTCTTAGTTTGATTATTTGTATCAAAATGGGTAAAACTTCATTATAGTTCGATTTCCAACCTTTCCAATGTGAAGTTAAGGCTTAAAACAACTATTTCTAGTCACAATAAGCTTTGTGAAAGCTTTAATGATTATACTCGGCTTGTTTACTTTCAAAACTCTTAGTTTGATTATTTGTATCAAAATGGGTAAAACTTCATTATAGTTCGATTTCCAACCTTTCCAATGTGAAGTTAAGGCTTAAAACAACTATTTCTAGTCACAATAAGCTTTGTGAAAGCTTTAATGATTATACTCATCTTGTTTACTTTCAAAACTCTTAGTTTGATTATTTATATCAAAATGGGTAAAACTTCATTATAGTTCGATTTCCAACCTTTCCAATGTGAAGTTAAGGCTTAAAACAACTATTTCTAGTCACAATAAGCTTTGTGAAAGCTTTAATGATTATACTCATCTTGTTTACTTTCAAAACTCTTAGTTTGATTATTTGTATCAAAATGGGTAAAACTTCATTATAGTTCGATTTCCAACCTTTCCAATGTGAAGTTAAGGCTTAAAACAACTATTTCTAGTCACAATAAGCTTTGTGAAAGCTTTAATGATTATACTCATCTTGTTTACTTTCAAAACTCTTAGTTTGATTATTTATATCAAAATGGGTAAAACTTCATTATAGTTCGATTTCCAACCTTTCCAATGTGAAGTTAAGGCTTAAAACAACTATTTCTAGTCACAATAAGCTTTGTGAAAGCTTTAATGATTATACTCATCTTGTTTACTTTCAAAACTCTTAGTTTGATTATTTGTATCAAAATGGGTAAAACTTCATTATAGTTCGATTTCCAACCTTTCCAATGTGAAGTTAAGGCTTAAAACAACTATTTCTAGTCACAATAAGCTTTGTGAAAGCTTTAATGATTATGCTCATCTTGTTTACTTTCAAAACTCTTAGTTTGATTATTTATGTCAAAATGGGTAAAACTTAATTATAGTTCGATTTCCAACGTTTCCAATGTGAAGTTAAGGCTTAAAACAACTATTTCTAGTCACAATAAGCTTTGTGAAAGCTTTAATGATTATGCTCATCTTGTTTACTTTCAAAACTCTTAGTTTGATTATTTGTATCAAAATGGGTAAAACTTCATTATAGTTCGATTTCCAACCTTTCCAATGTGAAGTTAAGGCTTAAAACAACTATTTCTAGTCACAATAAGCTTTGTGAAAGCTTTAATGATTATACTCGGCTTGTTTACTTTCAAAACTCTTAGTTTGATTATTTGTATCAAAATGGGTAAGACTTCATTATAGTTCGATTTCCAACCTTTCCAATGTGAATTTAAGGCTTAAAACAACTATTTCTAGTCACAATAAGCTTTGTGAAAGCTTTAATGATTATACTCGGCTTGTTTACTTTCAAAACTCTTAGTTTGATTATTTATGTCAAAATGGGTAAAACTTCATTATAGTTCAATTTCCCACGTTTTCAATGTGAAGTTAAGGCTTAAAACAACGATTTCTAGTCACAATAAGCTTTGTGAAAGCTTTAATGATTATACTCGGCTTGTTTACTTTCAAAACTCTTAGTTTGATTATTTATGTCAAAATGGGTAAAACTTCATTATAGTTCGATTTCCCACGTTCTCAACGTGAAGTTAAGGCTTAAAACAACTATTTCTAGTCACAATAAGCTTTGTGAAAGCTTTAATGATTATGCTCATCTTTTTACTTTCAAAACTCTTAGTTTGATTAATTGTATCAAAATGGGTAAAACTTCATTATAGTTCGATTTCCAACCTTTCCAATGTGAAGTTAAGGCCTAAAACAACTATTTCTAGTCACAATAAGCTTTGTGAAAGCTTTAATGATTATACTCGGCTTGTTTACTTTCAAAACTCTTAGTTTGATTATTTATGTCAAAATGGGTAAAACTTTATTGTAGTTCAATTTCCCACGTTTTCAATGTGAAGTTAAGGCTTAAAACAACTATTTCTAGTCACAATAAGCTTTGATAAAGCTTTAATGATTATGCTCATCTTGTTTACTTTCAAAACTCTTAGTTTGATTATTTGTATCAAAATGAGTAAGACTTCATTATAGTTCGATTTCCAACCTTTCCAATGTGAAGTTAAGGCTTGAAACAACTATTTCTAGTCACAATAAGCTTTGTGAAAGCTTTAATGATTATACTCGGCTTGTTTACTTTCAAAACTCTTAGTTTGATTATTTATGTCAAAATGGGTAAAACTTCATTATAGTTCGATTTCCCACGTTTCCAATGTGAAGTTAAGGCTTAAAACAACTATTTCTAATCACAATAAGCTTTGTGAAAGCTTTAATGATTATGCTCATCTTGTTTACTTTCAAAACTCTTAGTTTGATTATTTGTATCAAAATGGGTAAAACTTCATTATAGTTCGATTTCCAACCTTTCCAATGTGAAGTTAAGGCTTAAAATAACTATTTCTAGTCACAATAAGCTTTGTGAAAGCTTTAATGATTATACTCGGCTTGTTTACTTTCAAAACTCTTAGTTTGATTATTTGTATCAAAATGGGTAAGACTTCATTATAGTTCGATTTCCAACCTTTCCAATGTGAATTTAAGGCTTAAAACAACAATTTCTAGTCACAATAAGCTTTGTGAAAGCTTTAATGATTATACTCGGCTTGTTTACTTTCAAAACTCTTAGTTTGATTATTTATGTCAAAATGGGTAAAACTTCATTATAGTTCAATTTCCAACGTTTCAATGTGAAGTTAAGGCTTAAAACAACTATTTCTAGTCACAATAAGCTTTGTGAAAGCTTTAATGATTATGCTCATCTTGTTTACTTTCAAAACTCTTAGTTTGATTATTTGTATCAAAATGGGTAAAACTTCATTATAGTTCGATTTCCAACCTTTCCAATGTGAAGTTAAGGCTTAAAACAACTATTTCTAGTCACAATAAGCTTTGTGAAAGCTTTAATGATTATACTCATCTTGTTTACTTTCAAAACTCTTAGTTTGATTATTTGTATCAAAATGGGTAAAACTTCATTATAGTTCGATTTCCAACCTTTCCAATGTGAAGTTAAGGCTTAAAACAACTATTTCTAGTCACAATAAGCTTTGTGAAAGCTTTAATGATTATGCTCATCTTGTTTACTTTCAAAACTCTTAGTTTGATTATTTGTATCAAAATGGGTAAAACTTCATTATAGTTCGATTTCCAACCTTTCCAATGTGAAGTTAAGGCTTAAAACAACTATTTCTAGTCACAATAAGCTTTGTGAAAGCTTTAATGATTATACTCGGCTTGTTTACTTTCAAAACTCTTAGTTTGATTATTTGTATCAAAATGGGTAAAACTTCATTATAGTTCGATTTCCAACCTTTCCAATGTGAAGTTAAGGCTTAAAACAACTATTTCTAGTCACAATAAGCTTTGTGAAAGCTTTAATGATTATACTCATCTTGTTTACTTTCAAAACTCTTAGTTTGATTATTTGTATCAAAATGGGTAAAACTTCATTATAGTTCGATTTCCAACCTTTCCAATGTGAAGTTAAGGCTTAAAACAACTATTTCTAGTCACAATAAGCTTTGTGAAAGCTTTAATGATTATACTCATCTTGTTTACTTTCAAAACTCTTAGTTTGATTATTTGTATCAAAATGGGTAAAACTTCATTATAGTTCGATTTCCAACCTTTCAATGTGAAGTTAAGGCTTAAAACAACTATTTCTAGTCACAATAAGCTTTGTGAAAGCTTTAATGATTATACTCATCTTGTTTACTTTCAAAACTCTTAGTTTGATTATTTGTATCAAAATGGGTAAAACTTCATTATAGTTCGATTTCCAACCTTTCCAATGTGAAGTTAAGGCTTAAAACAACTATTTCTAGTCACAATAAGCTTTGTGAAAGCTTTAATGATTATACTCATCTTTGTTTACTTTCAAAACTCTTAGTTTGATTATTTGTATCAAAATGGGTAAAACTTCATTATAGTTCGATTTCCAACCTTTCCAATGTGAAGTTAAGGCTTAAAACAACTATTTCTAGTCACAATAAGCTTTGTGAAAGCTTTAATGATTATACTCATCTTGTTTACTTTCAAAACTCTTAGTTTGATTATTTGTATCAAAATGGGTAAAACTTCATTATAGTTCGATTTCCAACCTTTCCAATGTGAAGTTAAGGCTTAAAACAACTATTTCTAGTCACAATAAGCTTTGTGAAAGCTTTAATGATTATACTCATCTTGTTTACTTTCAAAACTCTTAGTTTGATTATTTGTATCAAAATGGGTAAAACTTCATTATAGTTCGATTTCCAACCTTTCCAATGTGAAGTTAAGGCTTAAAACAACTATTTCTAGTCACAATAAGCTTTGTGAAAGCTTTAATGATTATACTCGGCTTGTTTACTTTCAAAACTCTTAGTTTGATTATTTGTATCAAAATGGGTAAAACTTCATTATAGTTCGATTTCCAACCTTTCCAATGTGAAGTTAAGGCTTAAAACAACTATTTCTAGTCACAATAAGCTTTGTGAAAGCTTTAATGATTATACTCATCTTGTTTACTTTCAAAACTCTTAGTTTGATTATTTGTATCAAAATGGGTAAAACTTCATTATAGTTCGATTTCCAACCTTTCCAATGTGAAGTTAAGGCTTAAAACAACTATTTCTAGTCACAATAAGCTTTGTGAAAGCTTTAATGATTATACTCATCTTGTTTACTTTCAAAACTCTTAGTTTGATTATTTGTATCAAAATGGGTAAAACTTCATTATAGTTCGATTTCCAACCTTTCCAATGTGAAGTTAAGGCTTAAAACAACTATTTCTAGTCACAATAAGCTTTGTGAAAGCTTTAATGATTATACTCATTTGTTTACTTTCAAAACTCTTAGTTTGATTATTTGTATCAAAATGGGTAAAACTTCATTATAGTTCGATTTCCAACCTTTCCAATGTGAAGTTAAGGCTTAAAACAACTATTTCTAGTCACAATAAGCTTTGTGAAAGCTTTAATGATTATACTCTTCTTGTTTACTTTCAAAACTCTTAGTTTGATTATTTGTATCAAAATGGGTAAAACTTCATTATAGTTCGATTTCCAACCTTTCCAATGTGAAGTTAAGCTTTAAAACAACTATTTCTAGTCACAATAAGCTTTGTGAAAGCTTTAATGATTATACTCATCTTGTTTACTTTCAAAACTCTTAGTTTGATTATTTGTATCAAAATGGGTAAAACTTCATTATAGTTCGATTTCCAACCTTTCCAATGTGAAGTTAAGGCTTAAAACAACTATTTCTAGTCACAATAAGCTTTGTGAAAGCTTTAATGATTATACTCATCTTGTTTACTTTCAAAACTCTTAGTTTGATTATTTGTATCAAAATGGGTAAAACTTCATTATAGTTCGATTTCCAACCTTTCCAATGTGAAGTTAAGGCTTAAAACAACTATTTCTAGTCACAATAAGCTTTGTGAAAGCTTTAATGATTATACTCATCTTGTTTACTTTCAAAACTCTTAGTTTGATTATTTGTATCAAAATGGGTAAAACTTCATTATAGTTCGATTTCCAACCTTTCCAATGTGAAGTTAAGGCTTAAAACAACTATTTCTAGTCACATAAGCTTTGTGAAAGCTTTAATGATTATACTCATCTTTGTTTACTTTCAAAACTCTTAGTTTGATTATTTGTATCAAAATGGGTAAAACTTCATTATAGTTCGATTTCCAACCTTTCCAATGTGAAGTTAAGGCTTAAAACAACTATTTCTAGTCACAATAAGCTTTGTGAAAGCTTTAATGATTATACTCATCTTGTTTACTTTCAAAACTCTTAGTTTGATTATTTGTATCAAAATGGGTAAAACTTCATTATAGTTCGATTTCCAACCTTTCCAATGTGAAGTTAAGGCTTAAAACAACTATTTCTAGTCACAATAAGCTTTGTGAAAGCTTTAATGATTATACTCATCTTGTTTACTTTCAAAACTCTTAGTTTGATTATTTGTATCAAAATGGGTAAAACTTCATTATAGTTCGATTTCCAACCTTTCCAATGTGAAGTTAAGGCTTAAAACAACTATTTCTAGTCACAATAAGCTTTGTGAAAGCTTTAATGATTATACTCGGCTTGTTTACTTTCAAAACTCTTAGTTTGATTATTTGTATCAAAATGGGTAAAACTTCATTATAGTTCGATTTCCAACCTTTCCAATGTGAAGTTAAGGCTTAAAACAACTATTTCTAGTCACAATAAGCTTTGTGAAAGCTTTAATGATTATACTCGGCTTGTTTACTTTCAAAACTCTTAGTTTGATTATTTGTATCAAAATGGGTAAAACTTCATTATAGTTCGATTTCCAACCTTTCCAATGTGAAGTTAAGGCTTAAAACAACTATTTCTAGTCACAATAAGCTTTGTGAAAGCTTTAATGATTATACTCATCTTGTTTACTTTCAAAACTCTTAGTTTGATTATTTGTATCAAAATGGGTAAAACTTCATTATAGTTCGATTTCCAACCTTTCCAATGTGAAGTTAAGGCTTAAAACAACTATTTCTAGTCACAATAAGCTTTGTGAAAGCTTTAATGATTATACTCTTGTTTACTTTCAAAACTCTTAGTTTGATTATTTGTATCAAAATGGGTAAAACTTCATTATAGTTCGATTTCCAACCTTTCCAATGTGAAGTTAAGGCTTAAAACAACTATTTCTAGTCACAATAAGCTTTGTGAAAGCTTTAATGATTATACTCATCTTGTTTACTTTCAAAACTCTTAGTTTGATTATTTGTATCAAAATGGGTAAAACTTCATTATAGTTCGATTTCCAACCTTTCCAATGTGAAGTTAAGGCTTAAAACAACTATTTCTAGTCACAATAAGCTTTGTGAAAGCTTTAATGATTATACTCATCTTGTTTACTTTCAAAACTCTTAGTTTGATTATTTGTATCAAAATGGGTAAAACTTCATTATAGTTCGATTTCCAACCTTTCCAATGTGAAGTTAAGGCTTAAAACAACTATTTCTAGTCACAATAAGCTTTGTGAAAGCTTTAATGATTATACTCATCTTGTTTACTTTCAAAACTCTTAGTTTGATTATTTGTATCAAATGGGTAAAACTTCATTATAGTTCGATTTCCAACCTTTCCAATGTGAAGTTAAGGCTTAAAACAACTATTTCTAGTCACAATAAGCTTTGTGAAAGCTTTAATGATTATACTCATCTTGTTTACTTTCAAAACTCTTAGTTTGATTATTTGTATCAAAATGGGTAAAACTTCATTATAGTTCGATTTCCAACCTTTCCAATGTGAAGTTAAGGCTTAAAACAACTATTTCTAGTCACAATAAGCTTTGTGAAAGCTTTAATGATTATACTCATCTTGTTTACTTTCAAAACTCTTAGTTTGATTATTTGTATCAAAATGGGTAAAACTTCATTATAGTTCGATTTCCAACCTTTCCAATGTGAAGTTAAGGCTTAAAACAACTATTTCTAGTCACAATAAGCTTTGTGAAAGCTTTAATGATTATGCTCATCTTGTTTACTTTCAAAACTCTTAGTTTGATTATTTGTATCAAAATGGGTAAAACTTCATTATAGTTCGATTTCCAACCTTTCCAATGTGAAGTTAAGGCTTAAAACAACTATTTCTAGTCACAATAAGCTTTGCTCTTAGTTTGATTATTTGTATCAAAATGGGTAAAACTTCATTATAGTTCGATTTCCAACCTTTCCAATGTGAAGTTAAGGCTTAAAACAACTATTTCTAGTCACAATAAGCTTTGTGAAAGCTTTAATGATTATACTCGGCTTGTTTACTTTCAAAACTCTTAGTTTGATTATTTGTATCAAAATGGGTAAAACTTCATTATAGTTCGATTTCCAACCTTTCCAATGTGAAGTTAAGGCTTAAAACAACTATTTCTAGTCACAATAAGCTTTGTGAAAGCTTTAATGATTATACTCATCTTGTTTACTTTCAAAACTCTTAGTTTGATTATTTGTATCAAAATGGGTAAAACTTCATTATAGTTCGATTTCCAACCTTTCCAATGTGAAGTTAAGGCTTAAAACAACTATTTCTAGTCACAATAAGCTTTGTGAAAGCTTTAATGATTATACTCGGCTTGTTTACTTTCAAAACTCTTAGTTTGATTATTTGTATCAAAATGGGTAAAACTTCATTATAGTTCGATTTCCAACCTTTCCAATGTGAAGTTAAGGCTTAAAACAACTATTTCTAGTCACAATAAGCTTTGTGAAAGCTTTAATGATTATACTCATCTTGTTTACTTTCAAAACTCTTAGTTTGATTATTTGTATCAAAATGGGTAAAACTTCATTATAGTTCGATTTCCAACCTTTCCAATGTGAAGTTAAGGCTTAAAACAACTATTTCTAGTCACAATAAGCTTTGTGAAAGCTTTAATGATTATACTCGGCTTGTTTACTTTCAAAACTCTTAGTTTGATTATTTGTATCAAAATGGGTAAAACTTCATTATAGTTCGATTTCCAACCTTTCCAATGTGAAGTTAAGGCTTAAAACAACTATTTCTAGTCACAATAAGCTTTGTGAAAGCTTTAATGATTATACTCATCTTGTTTACTTTCAAAACTCTTAGTTTGATTATTTGTATCAAAATGGGTAAAACTTCATTATAGTTCGATTTCCAACCTTTCCAATGTGAAGTTAAGGCTTAAAACAACTATTTCTAGTCACAATAAGCTTTGTGAAAGCTTTAATGATTATACTCGGCTTGTTTACTTTCAAAACTCTTAGTTTGATTATTTGTATCAAAATGGGTAAAACTTCATTATAGTTCGATTTCCAACCTTTCCAATGTGAAGTTAAGGCTTAAAACAACTATTTCTAGTCACAATAAGCTTTGTGAAAGCTTTAATGATTATACTCGGCTTGTTTACTTTCAAAACTCTTAGTTTGATTATTTGTATCAAAATGGGTAAAACTTCATTATAGTTCGATTTCCAACCTTTCCAATGTGAAGTTAAGGCTTAAAACAACTATTTCTAGTCACAATAAGCTTTGTGAAAGCTTTAATGATTATACTCGGCTTGTTTACTTTCAAAACTCTTAGTTTGATTATTTGTATCAAAATGGGTAAAACTTCATTATAGTTCGATTTCCAACCTTTCCAATGTGAAGTTAAGGCTTAAAACAACTATTTCTAGTCACAATAAGCTTTGTGAAAGCTTTAATGATTATACTCGGCTTGTTTACTTTCAAAACTCTTAGTTTGATTATTTGTATCAAAATGGGTAAAACTTCATTATAGTTCGATTTCCAACCTTTCCAATGTGAAGTTAAGGCTTAAAACAACTATTTCTAGTCACAATAAGCTTTGTGAAAGCTTTAATGATTATACTCATCTTGTTTACTTTCAAAACTCTTAGTTTGATTATTTGTATCAAAATGGGTAAAACTTCATTATAGTTCGATTTCCAACCTTTCCAATGTGAAGTTAAGGCTTAAAACAACTATTTCTAGTCACAATAAGCTTTGTGAAAGCTTTAATGATTATACTCATCTTGTTTACTTTCAAAACTCTTAGTTTGATTATTTGTATCAAAATGGGTAAAACTTCATTATAGTTCGATTTCCAACCTTTCCAATGTGAAGTTAAGGCTTAAAACAACTATTTCTAGTCACAATAAGCTTTGTGAAAGCTTTAATGATTATACTCATCTTGTTTACTTTCAAAACTCTTAGTTTGATTATTTGTATCAAAATGGGTAAAACTTCATTATAGTTCGATTTCCAACCTTTCCAATGTGAAGTTAAGGCTTAAAACAACTATTTCTAGTCACAATAAGCTTTGTGAAAGCTTTAATGATTATACTCGGCTTGTTTACTTTCAAAACTCTTAGTTTGATTATTTGTATCAAAATGGGTAAAACTTCATTATAGTTCGATTTCCAACCTTTCCAATGTGAAGTTAAGGCTTAAAACAACTATTTCTAGTCACAATAAGCTTTGTGAAAGCTTTAATGATTATACTCATTGTTTACTTTCAAAACTCTTAGTTTGATTATTTGTATCAAAATGGGTAAAACTTCATTATAGTTCGATTTCCAACCTTTCCAATGTGAAGTTAAGGCTTAAAACAACTATTTCTAGTCACAATAAGCTTTGTGAAAGCTTTAATGATTATACTCATCTTGTTTACTTTCAAAACTCTTAGTTTGATTATTTGTATCAAAATGGGTAAAACTTCATTATAGTTCGATTTCCAACCTTTCCAATGTGAAGTTAAGGCTTAAAACAACTATTTCTAGTCAATAAGCTTTGTGAAAGCTTTAATGATTATACTCGGCTTTGTTTACTTTCAAAACTCTTAGTTTGATTATTTGTATCAAAATGGGTAAAACTTCATTATAGTTCGATTTCCAACCTTTCCAATGTGAAGTTAAGGCTTAAAACAACTATTTCTAGTCACAATAAGCTTTGTGAAAGCTTTAATGATTATACTCATCTTGTTTACTTTCAAAACTCTTAGTTTGATTATTTGTATCAAAATGGGTAAAACTTCATTATAGTTCGATTTCCAACCTTTCCAATGTGAAGTTAAGGCTTAAAACAACTATTTCTAGTCACAATAAGCTTTGTGAAAGCTTTAATGATTATACTCGGCTTGTTTACTTTCAAAACTCTTAGTTTGATTATTTGTATCAAAATGGGTAAAACTTCATTATAGTTCGATTTCCAACCTTTCCAATGTGAAGTTAAGGCTTAAAACAACTATTTCTAGTCACAATAAGCTTTGTGAAAGCTTTAATGATTATACTCACTTGTTTACTTTCAAAACTCTTAGTTTGATTATTTGTATCAAAATGGGTAAAACTTCATTATAGTTCGATTTCCAACCTTTCCAATGTGAAGTTAAGGCTTAAAACAACTATTTCTAGTCACAATAAGCTTTGTGAAAGCTTTAATGATTATACTCATCTTGTTTACTTTCAAAACTCTTAGTTTGATTATTTGTATCAAAATGGGTAAAACTTCATTATAGTTCGATTTCCAACCTTTCCAATGTGAAGTTAAGGCTTAAAACAACTATTTCTAGTCACAATAAGCTTTGTGAAAGCTTTAATGATTATACTCATCTTGTTTACTTTCAAAACTCTTAGTTTGATTATTTGTATCAAAATGGGTAAAACTTCATTATAGTTCGATTTCCAACCTTTCCAATGTGAAGTTAAGGCTTAAAACAACTATTTCTAGTCACAATAAGCTTTGTGAAAGCTTTAATGATTATACTCGGCTTGTTTACTTTCAAAACTCTTAGTTTGATTATTTGTATCAAAATGGGTAAAACTTCATTATAGTTCGATTTCCAACCTTTCCAATGTGAAGTTAAGGCTTAAAACAACTATTTCTAGTCACAATAAGCTTTGTGAAAGCTTTAATGATTATACTCATCTTGTTTACTTTCAAAACTCTTAGTTTGATTATTTGTATCAAAATGGGTAAAACTTCATTATAGTTCGATTTCCAACCTTTCCAATGTGAAGTTAAGGCTTAAAACAACTATTTCTAGTCACAATAAGCTTTGTGAAAGCTTTAATGATTATACTCATCTTGTTTACTTTCAAAACTCTTAGTTTGATTATTTGTATCAAAATGGGTAAAACTTCATTATAGTTCGATTTCCAACCTTTCCAATGTGAAGTTAAGGCTTAAAACAACTATTTCTAGTCACAATAAGCTTTGTGAAAGCTTTAATGATTATACTCGGCTTGTTTACTTTCAAAACTCTTAGTTTGATTATTTGTATCAAAATGGGTAAAACTTCATTATAGTTCGATTTCCAACCTTTCCAATGTGAAGTTAAGGCTTAAAACAACTATTTCTAGTCACAATAAGCTTTGTGAAAGCTTTAATGATTATACTCATCTTGTTTACTTTCAAAACTCTTAGTTTGATTATTTGTATCAAAATGGGTAAAACTTCATTATAGTTCGATTTCCAACCTTTCCAATGTGAAGTTAAGGCTTAAAACAACTATTTCTAGTCACAATAAGCTTTGTGAAAGCTTTAATGATTATACTCGGCTTGTTTACTTTCAAAACTCTTAGTTTGATTATTTGTATCAAAATGGGTAAAACTTCATTATAGTTCGATTTCCAACCTTTCCAATGTGAAGTTAAGGCTTAAAACAACTATTTCTAGTCACAATAAGCTTTGTGAAAGCTTTAATGATTATACTCATCTTGTTTACTTTCAAAACTCTTAGTTTGATTATTTGTATCAAAATGGGTAAAACTTCATTATAGTTCGATTTCCAACCTTTCCAATGTGAAGTTAAGGCTTAAAACAACTATTTCTAGTCACAATAAGCTTTGTGAAAGCTTTAATGATTATACTCATCTTGTTTACTTTCAAAACTCTTAGTTTGATTATTTGTATCAAAATGGGTAAAACTTCATTATAGTTCGATTTCCAACCTTTCCAATGTGAAGTTAAGGCTTAAAACAACTATTTCTAGTCACAATAAGCTTTGTGAAAGCTTTAATGATTATACTCATCTTGTTTACTTTCAAAACTCTTAGTTTGATTATTTGTATCAAAATGGGTAAAACTTCATTATAGTTCGATTTCCAACCTTTCCAATGTGAAGTTAAGGCTTAAAACAACTATTTCTAGTCACAATAAGCTTTGTGAAAGCTTTAATGATTATACTCGGCTTGTTTACTTTCAAAACTCTTAGTTTGATTATTTATGTCAAAATGGGTAAAACTTCATTATAGTTCGATTTCCAACGTTTCCAATGTGAAGTTAAGGCTTAAAACAACTATTTCTAGTCACAATAAGCTTTGTGAAAGCTTTAATGATTATGCTCATCTTTTTTACTTTCAAAACTCTTAGTTTGATTATTTGTATCAAAATGGGTAAAACTTCATTATAGTTCGATTTCCAACCTTTCCAATGTGAAGTTAAGGCTTAAAACAACTATTTCTAGTCACAATAAGCTTTGTGAAAGCTTTAATGATTATACTCGGCTTGTTTACTTTCAAAACTCTTAGTTTGATTATTTGTATCAAAATGGGTAAAACTTCATTATAGTTCGATTTCCAACCTTTCCAATGTGAAGTTAAGGCTTAAAACAACTATTTCTAGTCACAATAAGCTTTGTGAAAGCTTTAATGATTATACTCGGCTTGTTTACTTTCAAAACTCTTAGTTTGATTATTTGTATCAAAATGGGTAAAACTTCATTATAGTTCGATTTCCAACCTTTCCAATGTGAAGTTAAGGCTTAAAACAACTATTTCTAGTCACAATAAGCTTTGTGAAAGCTTTAATGATTATACTCGGCTTGTTTACTTTCAAAACTCTTAGTTTGATTATTTGTATCAAAATGGGTAAAACTTCATTATAGTTCGATTTCCAACCTTTCCAATGTGAAGTTAAGGCTTAAAACAACTATTTCTAGTCACAATAAGCTTTGTGAAAGCTTTAATGATTATACTCGGCTTGTTTACTTTCAAAACTCTTAGTTTGATTATTTGTATCAAAATGGGTAAAACTTCATTATAGTTCGATTTCCAACCTTTCCAATGTGAAGTTAAGGCTTAAAACAACTATTTCTAGTCACAATAAGCTTTGTGAAAGCTTTAATGATTATACTCGGCTTGTTTACTTTCAAAACTCTTAGTTTGATTATTTGTATCAAAATGGGTAAAACTTCATTATAGTTCGATTTCCAACCTTTCCAATGTGAAGTTAAGGCTTAAAACAACTATTTCTAGTCACAATAAGCTTTGTGAAAGCTTTAATGATTATACTCATCTTGTTTACTTTCAAAACTCTTAGTTTGATTATTTGTATCAAAATGGGTAAAACTTCATTATAGTTCGATTTCCAACCTTTCCAATGTGAAGTTAAGGCTTAAAACAACTATTTCTAGTCACAATAAGCTTTGTGAAAGCTTTAATGATTATACTCATCTTGTTTACTTTCAAAACTCTTAGTTTGATTATTTGTATCAAAATGGGTAAAACTTCATTATAGTTCGATTTCCAACCTTTCCAATGTGAAGTTAAGGCTTAAAACAACTATTTCTAGTCACAATAAGCTTTGTGAAAGCTTTAATGATTATACTCGGCTTGTTTACTTTCAAAACTCTTAGTTTGATTATTTATGTCAAAATGGGTAAAACTTCATTATAGTTCGATTTCCACGTTTCCAATGTGAAGTTAAGGCTTAAAACAACTATTTCTAGTCACAATAAGCTTTGTGAAAGCTTTAATGATTATACTCTCATCTTGTTTACTTTCAAAACTCTTAGTTTGATTATTTGTATCAAAATGGGTAAAACTTCATTATAGTTCGATTTTCAACCTTTCCAATGTGAAGTAAGGCTTAAAACAACTATTTCTAGTCACAATAAGCTTTGTGAAAGCTTTAATGATTATGCTCATCTTTTTACTTTCAAAACTCTTAGTTTGATTATTTGTATCAAAATGGGTAAAACTTCATTATAGTTCGATTTCCAACCTTTCCAATGTGAAGTTAAGGCTTAAAACAACTATTTCTAGTCACAATAAGCTTTGTGAAAGCTTTAATGATTATACTCGGCTTGTTTACTTTCAAAACTCTTAGTTTGATTATTTATGTCAAAATGGGTAAAACTTCATTATAGTTCGATTTCCCACGTTTTCAATGTGAAGTTAAGGCTTAAAACAACTATTTCTAGTCACAATAAGCTTTGTGAAAGCTTTAATGATTATGCTCATCTTGTTTACTTTCAAAACTCTTAGTTTGATTATTTGTATCAAAATGGGTAAGACTTCATTATAGTTCGATTTCCAACCTTTCCAATGTGAAGTTAAGGCTTAAAACAACTATTTCTAGTCAAATAAGCTTTGTGAAAGCTTTAATGATTATACTCATCTTGTTTACTTTCAAAACTCTTAGTTTGATTATTTGTATCAAAATGGGTAAAACTTCATTATAGTTCGATTTCCAACCTTTCCAATGTGAAGTTAAGGCTTAAAACAACTATTTCTAGTCACAATAAGCTTTGTGAAAGCTTTAATGATTATACTCATCTTGTTTACTTTCAAAACTCTTAGTTTGATTATTTGTATCAAAATGGGTAAAACTTCATTATAGTTCGATTTCCAACCTTTCCAATGTGAAGTTAAGGCTTAAAACAACTATTTCTAGTCACAATAAGCTTTGTGAAAGCTTTAATGATTATACTCTTGTTTACTTTCAAAACTCTTAGTTTGATTATTTGTATCAAAATGGGTAAGTCTTCATTATAGTTCGATTTCCAACCTTTCCAATGTGAAGTTAAGGCTTAAAACAACTATTTCTAGTCACAATAAGCTTTGTGAAAGCTTTAGCTTTAATGATTATACTCGGCTTGTTTACTTTCAAAACTCTTAGTTTGATTATTTGTATCAAAATGGGTAAAACTTCATTATAGTTCGATTTCCAACCTTTCCAATGTGAAGTTAAGGCTTAAAACAACTATTTCTAGTCACAATAAGCTTTGTGAAAGCTTTAATGATTATACTCATCTTGTTTACTTTCAAAACTCTTAGTTTGATTATTTGTATCAAAATGGGTAAAACTTCATTATAGTTCGATTTCCAACCTTTCCAATGTGAAGTTAAGGCTTAAAACAACTATTTCTAGTCACAATAAGCTTTGTGAAAGCTTTAATGATTATACTCATCTTGTTTACTTTCAAAACTCTTAGTTTGATTATTTGTATCAAAATGGGTAAAACTTCATTATAGTTCGATTTCCAACCTTTCAATGTGAAGTTAAGGCTTAAAACAACTATTTCTAGTCACAATAAGCTTTGTGAAAGCTTTAATGATTATGCTCATCTTGTTTTTACTTTCAAAACTCTTAGTTTGATTATTATTTGTATCAAAATGGGTAAAACTTCATTATAGTTCGATTTCCAACCTTTCCAATGTGAAGTTAAGGCTTAAAACAACTATTTCTAGTCACAATAAGCTTTGTGAAAGCTTTAATGATTATAGCTTTAATGATTATACTCTTGTTTACTTTCAAAACTCTTAGTTTGATTATTTGTATCAAAATGGGTAAAACTTCATTATAGTTCGATTTCCAACCTTTTTCAATGTGAAGTTAAGGCTTAAAACAACTATTTCTAGTCACAATAAGCTTTGTGAAAGCTTTAATGATTATACTCATCTTGTTTACTTTCAAAACTCTTAGTTTGATTATTTGTATCAAAATGGGTAAAACTTCATTATAGTTCGATTTCCAACCTTTCCAATGTGAAGTTAAGGCTTAAAACAACTATTTCTAGTCACAATAAGCTTTGTGAAAGCTTTAATGATTATACTCGGCTTGTTTACTTTCAAAACTCTTAGTTTGATTATTTGTATCAAAATGGGTAAAACTTCATTATAGTTCGATTTCCAACCTTTCCAATGTGAAGTTAAGGCTTAAAACAACTATTTCTAGTCACAATAAGCTTTGTGAAAGCTTTAATGATTATACTCGGCTTGTTTTTACTTTCAAAACTCTTAGTTTGATTATTTGTATCAAAATGGGTAAAACTTCATTATAGTTCGATTTTCAACCTTTCCAATGTGAAGTTAAGGCTTAAAACAACTATTTCTAGTCACAATAAGCTTTGTCACAATAAGCTTTGTGAAAGCTTTAATGATTATGCTCATCTTGTTTACTTTCAAAACTCTTAGTTTGATTATTTGTATCAAAATGGGTAAAACTTCATTATAGTTCGATTTCCAACCTTTCCAATGTGAAGTTAAGGCTTAAAACAACTATTTCTAGTCACAATAAGCTTTGTGAAAGCTTTAATGATTATACTCGGCTTGTTTACTTTCAAAACTCTTAGTTTGATTATTTATGTCAAAATGGGTAAAACTTCATTATAGTTCGATTCCCAACCTTTCCAATGTTTTCAATGTGAAGTTAAGGCTTAAAACAACTATTTCTAGTCACAATAAGCTTTGTGAAAGCTTTAATGATTATGCTCATCTTGTTTACTTTCAAAACTCTTAGTTTGATTATTTGTATCAAAATGGGTAAGACTTCATTATAGTTCGATTTCCAACCTTTCCAATGTGAAGTTAAGGCTTAAAACAACTATTTCTAGTCACAATAAGCTTTGTGAAAGCTTTAATGATTATACTCGGCTTGTTTACTTTCAAAACTCTTAGTTTGATTATTTGTATCAAAATGGGTAAAACTTCATTATAGTTCGATTTCCAACCTTTCCAATGTGAAGTTAAGGCTTAAAACAACTATTTCTAGTCACAATAAGCTTTGTGAAAGCTTTAATGATTATACTCATCTTGTTTACTTTCAAAACTCTTAGTTTGATTATTTGTATCAAAATGGGTAAAACTTCATTATAGTTCGATTTCCAACCTTTCCAATGTGAAGTTAAGGCTTAAAACAACTATTTCTAGTCACAATAAGCTTTGTGAAAGCTTTAATGATTATACTCGGCTTGTTTACTTTCAAAACTCTTAGTTTGATTATTTGTATCAAAATGGGTAAAACTTCATTATAGTTCGATTTCCAACCTTTCCAATGTGAAGTTAAGGCTTAAAACAACTATTTCTAGTCACAATAAGCTTTGTGAAAGCTTTAATGATTATACTCATCTTGTTTACTTTCAAAACTCTTAGTTTGATTATTTGTATCAAAATGGGTAAAACTTCATTATAGTTCGATTTTCCAACCTTTCCAATGTGAAGTTAAGGCTTAAAACAACTATTTCTAGTCACAATAAGCTTTGTGAAAGCTTTAATGATTATACTCGGCTTGTTTACTTTCAAAACTCTTAGTTTGATTATTTGTATCAAAATGGGTAAAACTTCATTATAGTTCGATTTCCAACCTTTCCAATGTGAAGTTAAGGCTTAAAACAACTATTTCTAGTCACAATAAGCTTTGTGAAAGCTTTAATGATTATACTCATCTTGTTTACTTTCAAAACTCTTAGTTTGATTATTTGTATCAAAATGGGTAAAACTTCATTATAGTTCGATTTCCAACCTTTCCAATGTGAAGTTAAGGCTTAAAACAACTATTTCTAGTCACAATAAGCTTTGTGAAAGCTTTAATGATTATACTCTCATCTTGTTTACTTTCAAAACTCTTAGTTTGATTATTTGTATCAAAATGGGTAAAACTTCATTATAGTTCGATTTCCAACCTTTCCAATGTGAAGTTAAGGCTTAAAACAACTATTTCTAGTCACAATAAGCTTTGTGAAAGCTTTAATGATTATGCTCATCTTTGTTTACTTTCAAAACTCTTAGTTTGATTATTTGTATCAAAATGGGTAAAACTTCATTATAGTTCGATTTCCAACCTTTCCAATGTGAAGTTAAGGCTTAAAACAACTATTTCTAGTCACAATAAGCTTTGTGAAAGCTTTAATGATTATACTCATCTTGTTTACTTTCAAAACTCTTAGTTTGATTATTTGTATCAAAATGGGTAAAACTTCATTATAGTTCGATTTCCAACCTTTCCAATGTGAAGTTAAGGCTTAAAACAACTATTTCTAGTCACAATAAGCTTTGTGAAAGCTTTAATGATTATACTCGGCTTGTTTACTTTCAAAACTCTTAGTTTGATTATTTATATCAAAATGGGTAAAACTTCATTATAGTTCGATTTCCAACCTTTCCAATGTGAAGTTAAGGCTTAAAACAACTATTTCTAGTCACAATAAGCTTTGTGAAAGCTTTAATGATTATACTCGGCTTGCTTTAATGATTATTTGTAGCTCATTATAGTTCGCTTTCAACCTTTCCAATGTTTAAGGCTTTCAAATAAGCTTTGTGAAAGCTTAATGTTTGATTATTTCAAAACTCTTAGTTTGATTATTTGTAAAAATGGGTAAAACTTCATTATAGTTCGATTTCCAACCTTTCCAATGTGAAGTTAAGGCTTAAAACAACTATTTCTAGTCACAATAAGCTTTGTGAAAGCTTTAATGATTATACTCGGCTTGTTTACTTTTTCAAAAACTCTTAGTTTGATTATTTATGTCAAAATGGGTAAAACTTCATTATAGTTCGATTTCCAACCTTTCCAATGTGAAGTTAAGGCTTAAAACAACTATTTCTAGTCACAATAAGCTTTGTGAAAGCTTTAATGATTATGCTCATCTTGTTTACTTTCAAAACTCTTAGTTTGATTATTTGTATCAAAATGGGTAAAACTTCATTATAGTTCGATTTCCAACCTTTCCAATGTGAAGTTAAGGCTTAAAACAACTATTTCTAGTCACAATAAGCTTTGTGAAAGCTTTTTAATGATTATACTCGGCTTGTTTACTTTCAAAACTCTTAGTTTGATTATTTGTATCAAAATGGGTAAAACTTCATTATAGTTCGATTTCCAACCTTTCCAATGTGAAGTTAAGGCTTAAAACAACTATTTCTAGTCACAATAAGCTTTGTGAAAGCTTTAATGATTATACTCATCTTGTTTACTTTCAAAACTCTTAGTTTGATTTGATTATTTGTATCAAAATGGGTAAAACTTCATTATAGTTCGATTTCCAACCTTTCCAATGTGAAGTTAAGGCTTAAAACAACTATTTCTAGTCACAATAAGCTTTGTGAAAGCTTTAATGATTATACTCGGCTTGTTTACTTTCAAAACTCTTAGTTTGATTATTTGTATCAAAATGGGTAAAACTTCATTATAGTTCGATTTCCAACCTTTCCAATGTGAAGTTAAGGCTTAAAACAACTATTTCTAGTCACAATAAGCTTTGTGAAAGCTTTAATGATTATACTCATCTTGTTTACTTTCAAAACTCTTAGTTTGATTATTTGTATCAAAATGGGTAAAACTTCATTATAGTTCGATTTCCAACCTTTCCAATGTGAAGTTAAGGCTTAAAACAACTATTTCTAGTCACAATAAGCTTTGTGAAAGCTTTAATGATTATACTCATCTTGTTTACTTTCAAAACTCTTAGTTTGATTATTTGTATCAAAATGGGTAAAACTTCATTATAGTTGATTTCCAACCTTTCCAATGTGAAGTTAAGGCTTAAAACAACTATTTCTAGTCACAATAAGCTTTGTGAAAGCTTTAATGATTATACTCGGCTTGTTTACTTTCAAAACTCTTAGTTTGATTATTTGTATCAAAATGGGTAAAACTTCATTATAGTTCGATTTCCAACCTTTCCAATGTGAAGTTAAGGCTTAAAACAACTATTTCTAGTCACAATAAGCTTTGTGAAAGCTTTAATGATTATACTCATCTTGTTTACTTTCTTTCAAAACTCTTAGTTTGATTATTTGTATCAAAATGGGTAAAACTTCATTATAGTTCGATTTCCAACCTTTCCAATGTGAAGTTAAGGCTTAAAACAACTATTTCTAGTCACAATAAGCTTTGTGAAAGCTTTAATGATTATACTCGGCTTGTTTACTTTCAAAACTCTTAGTTTGATTATTTATGTCAAAATGGGTAAAACTTCATTATAGTTCGATTTCCCACGTTTCCAATGTGAAGTTAAGGCTTAAAACAACTATTTCTAGTCACAATAAGCTTTGTGAAAGCTTTAATGATTATACTCGGCTTGTTTACTTTCAAAACTCTTAGTTTGATTATTTGTATCAAAATGGGTAAAACTTCATTATAGTTCGATTTCAACCTTTCCAATGTGAAGTTAAGGCTTAAAACAACTATTTCTAGTCACAATAAGCTTTGTGAAAGCTTTAATGATTATGCTCATCTTTTTACTTTCAAAACTCTTAGTTTGATTATTTGTATCAAAATGGGTAAAACTTCATTATAGTTCGATTTCCAACCTTTCCAATGTGAAGTTAAGGCTTAAAACAACTATTTCTAGTCACAATAAGCTTTGTGAAAGCTTTAATGATTATAAAACTCTAGTCTAGTCACAATAAGCTTTGTGAAAGCTTTAATTTATACTCGTTTTTACTTTCAAAACTCTTAGTTTGATTATTTATGTCAAAATGGGTAAAACTTCATTATAGTTCGATTTCCACGTTTTCCAATGTGAAGTTAAGGCTTAAAACAACTATTTCTAGTAGTCACATAAGCTTTGTGAAAGCTTTAATGATTATGCTCATCTTGTTTACTTTCAAAACTCTTAGTTTGATTATTTGTATCAAAATGGGTAAGACTTCATTATAGTTCGATTTCCAACCTTTCCAATGTGAAGTTAAGGCTTAAAACAACTATTTCTAGTCACAATAAGCTTTGTGAAAGCTTTAATGATTATACTCGGCTTGTTTACTTTCAAAACTCTTAGTTTGATTATTTGTATCAAAATGGGTAAAACTTCATTATAGTTCGATTTCCAACCTTTTCCAAAAAGTGAAAAAGGCTTAAAACAACTTCATTTCTTTCCAACCTTTCCAATGTGAAGTTAAGGCTTAAAACAACTATTTCTAGTCACAATAAGCTTTGTGAAAGCTTTAATGATTATACTCATCTTGTTTACTTTCAAAACTCTTAGTTTGATTATTTGTATCAAAATGGGTAAAACTTCATTATAGTTCGATTTCCAACCTTTCCAATGTGAAGTTAAGGCTTAAAACAACTATTTCTAGTCACAATAAGCTTTGTGAAAGCTTTAAATTATATACTCGGCTTGTTTACTTTCAAAACTCTTAGTTTGATTATTTGTATCAAAATGGGTAAGTCACTTCATTATAGTTCGATTTCCAACCTTTCCAATGTGAAGTTAAGGCTTAAAACAACTATTTCTAGTCACAATAAGCTTTGTGAAAGCTTTAATGATTATACTCGGCTTGTTTACTTTCAAAACTCTTAGTTTGATTATTTGTATCAAAATGGGTAAAACTTCATTATAGTTCGATTTCCAACCTTTCCAATGTGAAGTTAAGGCTTAAAACAACTATTTCTAGTCACAATAAGCTTTGTGAAAGCTTTAATGATTATACTCGGCTTGTTTACTTTCAAAACTCTTAGTTTGATTATTTGTATCAAAATGGGTAAAACTTCATTATAGTTCGATTTCCAACCTTTCCAATGTGAAGTTAAGGCTTAAAACAACTATTTCTATTTCAACAATAAGTTAAGGCTTAAAACAACTTTGAAAATAAGCTTTTTAATGATTATGCTCATCTTGTTTACTTTCAAAACTCTTAGTTTGATTATTTGTATCAAAATGGGTAAAACTTCATTATAGTTCGATTTCCAACCTTTCCAATGTGAAGTTAAGGCTTAAAACAACTATTTCTAGTCAATAAGCTTTGTGAAAGCTTTGTGAAAGCTTTAATGATTATGCTCATCTTGTTTACTTTTTCAAAACTCTTAGTTTGATTATTTGTATCAAAATGGGTAAAACTTCATTATAGTTCGATTTCCAACCTTTCCAATGTGAAGTTAAGGCTTAAAACAACTATTTCTAGTCACAATAAGCTTTGTGAAAGCTTTAATGATTATACTCATCTTGTTTACTTTCAAAACTCTTAGTTTGATTATTTGTATCAAAATGGGTAAAACTTCATTATAGTTCGATTTCCAACCTTTCCAATGTGAAGTTAAGGCTTAAAACAACTATTTCTAGTCACAATAAGCTTTGTGAAAGCTTTAATGATTATACTCATCTTGTTTACTTTCAAAACTCTTAGTTTGATTATTTGTATTTGAAAAATGGGTAAAACTTCATTATAGTTCGATTTCCAACCTTTCAATGTGAAGTTAAGGCTTAAAACAACTATTTCTAGTCACAATAAGCTTTGTGAAAGCTTTAATGATTATACTCGATTGTTTACTTTCAAAACTCTTAGTTTGATTATTTGTATCAAAATGGGTAAAACTTCATTATAGTTCGATTTCCAACCTTTCCAATGTGAAGTTAAGGCTTAAAACAACTATTTCTAGTCACAATAAGCTTTGTGAAAGCTTTAATGATTATGCTCATCTTTTTACTTTCAAAACTCTTTTGTGAAAGTTTTAATGATTACTTTCAAAACTTTTTGATTATTTGTATCAAAATGGGTAAAACTTCATTATAGTTCGATTTCCAACCTTTCCAATGTGAAGTTAAGGCTTAAAACAACTATTTCTAGTCACAATAAGCTTTGTGAAAGCTTTAATGATTATACTCGGCTTGTTTACTTTCAAAACTCTTAGTTTGATTATTTATGTCAAAATGGGTAAAACTTCATTATAGTTCGATTTTCCCTTTTCAATGTGAAGTTAAGGCTTAAAACAACTATTTCTAGTCACAATAAGCTTTGTGAAAGCTTTAATGATTATGCTCATCTTGTTTACTTTCAAAACTCTTAGTTTGATTATTTGTATCAAAATGGGTAAAACTTCATTATAGTTCGATTTCCAACCTTTCCAATGTGAAGTTAAGGCTTAAAACAACTATTTCTAGTCACAATAAGCTTTGTGAAAGCTTTAATGATTATACTTATACGGCTTGTTTACTTTCAAAACTCTTAGTTTGATTATTTGTATCAAAATGGGTAAAACTTCATTATAGTTCGATTTCCAACCTTTCCAATGTGAAGTTAAGGCTTAAAACAACTATTTCTAGTCACAATAAGCTTTGTGAAAGCTTTAATGATTATACTCATCTTGTTTACTTTCAAAACTCTTAGTTTGATTATTTGTATCAAAATGGGTAAAACTTCATTATAGTTCGATTTCCAACCTTTCCAATGTGAAGTTAGTTAGGCTTAAAACAACTATTTCTAGTCACAATAAGCTTTGTGAAAGCTTTAATGATTATACTCGGCTTGTTTACTTTCAAAACTCTTAGTTTGATTATTTGTATCAAAATGGGTAAAACTTCATTATAGTTCGATTTCCAACCTTTCCAATGTGAAGTTAAGGCTTAAAACAACTATTTCTAGTCACAATAAGCTTTGTGAAAGCTTTAATGATTATACTCTTTGTTTACTTTCAAAACTCTTAGTTTGATTATTTGTATCAAAATTTGGGTAAAACTTCATTATAGTTCGATTTTCAACCTTTCCAATGTGAAGTTAAGGCTTAAAACAACTATTTCTAGTCACAATAAGCTTTGTGAAAGCTTTAATGATTATACTCGATTTGTTTACTTTCAAAACTCTTAGTTTGATTATTTGTATCAAAATGGGTAAAACTTCATTATAGTTCGATTTCCAACCTTTCCAATGTGAAGTTAAGGCTTAAAACAACTATTTCTAGTCACAATAAGCTTTGTGAAAGCTTTAATGATTATACTCATCTTGTTTACTTTCAAAACTCTTAGTTTGATTATTTGTATCAAAATGGGTAAAACTTCATTATAGTTCGATTTCCAACCTTTCCAATGTGAAGTTAAGGCTTAAAACAACTATTTCTAGTCACAATAAGCTTTGTGAAAGCTTTAATGATTATACTCATCTTGTTTTTACTTTCAAAACTCTTAGTTTCAAAACTTTATTTGATTATTTCAAAATGGGTAAAACTTCATTATAGTTCGATTTCCACCTTTCCAATGTGAAGTTAAGGCTTAAAACAACTATTTCTAGTCACAAAGCTTTGTGAAAGCTTTAATGATTATACTCATCTTGTTTACTTTCAAAACTCTTAGTTTGATTATTTGTATCAAAATGGGTAAAACTTCATTATAGTTCGATTTCCAACCTTTCCAATGTGAAGTTAAGGCTTAAAACAACTATTTCTAGTCACAATAAGCTTTGTGAAAGCTTTAATGATTATACTCATCTTGTTTACTTTCAAAACTCTTAGTTTGATTATTTGTATCAAAATGGGTAAAACTTCATTATAGTTCGATTTCCAACCTTTCCAATGTGAAGTTAAGGCTTAAAACAACTATTTCTAGTCACAATAAGCTTTGTGAAAGCTTTAATGATTATACTCGGCTTGTTTACTTTCAAAACTCTTAGTTTGATTATTTATGTCAAAATGGGTAAAACTTTATTGTAGTTCAATTTCCAACCTTTCAATGTGAAGTTAAGGCTTAAAACAACTATTTCTAGTCACAATTAAGCTTTGTCACAATAAGCTTTGAAAAGCTTTAATGATTATGCTCATCTTGTTTACTTTCAAAACTCTTAGTTTGATTATTTGTATCAAAATGGGTAAGACTTCATTATAGTTCGATTTCCAACCTTTCCATGTGAAGTTAAGGCTTAAAACAACTATTTCTAGTCACAATAAGCTTTGTGAAAGCTTTAATGATTATACTTATACTCTTGTTTTTTTTTCAAAACTCTTAGTTTGATTATTTATGTCAAAATGGGTAAAACTTCATTATAGTTCGATTTCCCACATTTTCAATGTGAAGTTAAGGCTTAAAACAACTATTTCTAGTCACAATAAGCTTTGTTTGAAAGCTTTAATGATTATGCTCATCTTGTTTACTTTCAAAACTCTTAGTTTGATTATTTGTATCAAAATGGGTAAAACTTCATTATAGTTCGATTTCCAACCTTTCCAATGTGAAGTTAAGGCTTAAAACAACTATTTCTAGTCACAATAAGCTTTGTGAAAGCTTTAATGATTATACTCGGCTTGTTTACTTTCAAAACTCTTAGTTTGATTATTTGTATCAAAATGGGTAAAACTTCATTATAGTTCGATTTCCCACGTTTCCAATGTGAAGTTAAGGCTTAAAACAACTATTTCTAATCACAATAAGCTTTGTGAAAGCTTTAATGATTATGCTCATCTTGTTTACTTTCAAAACTCTTAGTTTGATTATTTTATATAATGGGTAAAACTTCATTATAGTTCGATTTCCAACCTTTCCAATGTGAAGTTAAGGCTTAAAACAACTATTTCTAGTCACAATAAGCTTTGTGAAAGCTTTAATGATTATACTCGGCTTGTTTACTTTCAAAACTCTTAGTTTGATTATTTGTATCAAAATGGGTAAGACTTCATTATAGTTCGATTTCCAACCTTTCCAATGTGAAACCTTTAAGGCTTAAAACAACTATTTCTAGTCACAATAAGCTTTGTGAAAGCTTTAATGATTATACTCGGCTTGTTTACTTTCAAAACTCTTAGTTTGATTATTTGTATCAAAATGGGTAAAACTTCATTATAGTTCGATTTCCAACCTTTCCAATGTGAAGTTAAGGCTTAAAACAACTATTTCTAGTCACAATAAGCTTTGTGAAAGCTTTAATGATTATACTCGGCTTGTTTACTTTCAAAACTCTTAGTTTGATTATTTGATTATCAAAATGGGTAAAACTTCATTATAGTTCGATTTCCAACCTTTCCAATGTGAAGTTAAGGCTTAAAACAACTATTTCTAGTCACAATAAGCTTTGTGAAAGCTTTAATGATTATACTCGGCTTGTTTACTTTCAAAACTCTTAGTTTGATTATTTGTATCAAAATGGGTAAAACTTCATTATAGTTCGATTTCTAACCTTTCCAATGTGAAGTTAAGGCTTAAAACAACTATTTCTAGTCTTAAAACAACTATTTCTAGTCAAATAAGCTTTGTGAAAGCTTTAATGATTATACTCATCTTGTTTACTTTCAAAACTCTTAGTTTGATTATTTGTATCAAAATGGGTAAAACTTCATTATAGTTCGATTTCCAACCTTTCCAATGTGAAGTTAAGGCTTAAAACAACTATTTCTAGTCACAAAGCTTTGTGAAAGCTTTAATGATTATACTCATCTTGTTTACTTTCAAAACTCTTAGTTTGATTATTTGTATCAAAATGGGTAAAACTTCATTATAGTTCGATTTCCAACCTTTCCAATGTGAATGTGAAGTTAAGGCTTAAAACAACTATTTCTAGTCACAATAAGCTTTGTGAAAGCTTTAATGATTATACTCATCTTGTTTACTTTCAAAACTCTTAGTTTGATTATTTATGTAAAATGGGTAAAACTTCATTATAGTTCGATTTCCAACCTTTCAATGTGAAGTTAAGGCTTAAAACAACTATTTCTAATCACAATTCAAGCTTTGTGAAGGCTTAAAACAACTTTTCTAATCACAATATTTGTGAAAGCTTTAATGATTATACTCATTGTTTTTACTTTCAAAACTCTTAGTTTGATTATTTATATCAAAATGGGTAAAACTTCATTATAGTTCGATTTCCAACCTTTCCAATGTGAAAGTTAAGGCTTAAAACAACTATTTCTAGTCACAATAAGCTTTGTGAAAGCTTTAATGATTATACTCTCGCTTGTTTACTTTCAAAACTCTTAGTTTGATTATTTGTATCAAAATGGGTAAAACTTCATTATAGTTCGATTTTCAACCTTTCCAATGTGAAGTTAAGGCTTAAAACAACTATTTCTAGTCAATAAGCTTTGTGAAAGCTTTAATGATTATGCTCATCTTGTTTACTTTCAAAACTCTTAGTTTGATTATTTGTATCAAAATGGGTAAAACTTCATTATAGTTCGATTTCCAACCTTTCCAATGTGAAGTTAAGGCTTAAAACAACTATTTCTAGTCACAATAAGCTTTGTGAAAGCTTTAATGATTATACTCAAAAGCTTGTTTACTTTCAAAACTCTTAGTTTGATTATTTATGTCAAAATGGGTAAAACTTCATTATAGTTCGATTTCCAACGTTTTTCAATGTGAAGTTAAGGCTTAAAACAACTATTTCTAGTCTTAAAACAATAAGCTTTGTGAAAGCTTTAATGATTATGCTCATCTTGTTTACTTTCAAAACTCTTAGTTTGATTATTTGTATCAAAATGGGTAAAACTTCATTATAGTTCGATTTCCAACCTTTCCAATGTGAAGTTAAGGCTTAAAACAACTATTTCTAGTCACAATAAGCTTTGTGAAAGCTTTAATGATTATACTCGGCTTGTTTACTTTCAAAACTCTTAGTTTGATTATTTATGTCAAAATGGGTAAAACTTCATTATAGTTCGATTTCCAACCTTTCAATGTGAAGTTAAGGCTTAAAACAACTATTTCTAGTCACAATAAGCTTTGTGAAAGCTTTAATGATTATACTCATCTTGTTTACTTTCAAAACTCTTAGTTTGATTATTTGTATCAAAATGGGTAAAACTTCATTATAGTTCGATTTCCAACCTTTTCCAATGTGAAGTTAAGGCTTAAAACAACTATTTCTAGTCACAATAAGCTTTGTGAAAGCTTTAATGATTATACTCATCTTGTTTACTTTCAAAACTCTTAGTTTGATTATTTGTATCAAAATGGGTAAAACTTCATTATAGTTCGATTTCCAACCTTTCCAATGTGAAGTTAAGGCTTAAAACAACTATTTCTAGTCACAATAAGCTTTGTGAAAGCTTTAATGATTATACTCGGCTTGTTTACTTTCAAAACTCTTAGTTTGATTATTTGTATCAAAATGGGTAAAACTTCATTATAGTTCGATTTCCAACCTTTCCAATGTGAAGTTAAGGCTTAAAACAACTATTTCTAGTCACAATAAGCTTTGTGAAAGCTTTAATGATTATACTCATCTTGTTTACTTTCAAAACTCTTAGTTTGATTATTTGTATCAAAATGGGTAAAACTTCATTATAGTTCGATTTCCAACCTTTCCAATGTGAAGTTAAGGCTTAAAACAACTTTATTTCTAGTCACAATAAGCTTTGTGAAAGCTTTTCTAATAATTTGTGAAAGCTTTAATGATTATACTTTGTTTACTTTCAAAACTCTTAGTTTGATTATTTATGTCAAAATGGGTAAAACTTGATTGTAGTTCAATTTCCCACGTTTTCAATGTGAAGTTAAGGCTTAAAACAACTATTTCTAGTCACAATAAGCTTTGTAAAAGCTTTAATGATTATGCTCATCTTGTTTACTTTCAAAACTCTTAGTTTGATTATTTGTATCAAAAATGGGTAAGACTTCATTATAGTTCGATTTCCAACCTTTCCAATGTGAAGTTAAGGCTTAAAACAACTATTTCTAGTCACAATAAGCTTTGTGAAAGCTTTAATGATTATACTCGGCTTGTTTACTTTCAAAACTCTTAGTTTGATTATTTATGTCAAAATGGGTAAAACTTCATTATAGTTCGATTTCCAACACTTATTTTCAATGTGAAGTTAAGGCTTAAAACAACTATTTCTAGTCACAATAAGCTTTGTGAAAGCTTTAATGATTATGCTCTTTATCTTTGTTTACTTTCAAAACTCTTAGTTTGATTATTTGTATCAAAATGGGTAAAACTTCATTATAGTTCGATTTCCAACCTTTCCAATGTGAAGTTAAGGCTTAAAACAACTATTTCTAGTCACAATAAGCTTTGTGAAAGCTTTAATGATTATACTCGGCTTGTTTACTTTCAAAACTCTTAGTTTGATTATTTATGTCAAAATGGGTAAAACTTCATTATTATTCGTTCGATTTCCACGTTTCCAATGTGAAGTTAAGGCTTAAAACAACTATTTCTAATCACAATAAGCTTTGTGAAAGCTTTAATGATTATGCTCATCTTGTTTACTTTCAAAACTCTTAGTTTGATTATTTGTATCAAAATGGGTAAAACTTCATTATAGTTCGATTTCCAACCTTTCCAATGTGAAGTTAAGGCTTAAAACAACTATTTCTAGTCACAATAAGCTTTGTGAAAGCTTTAATGATTATACTCGGCTTGTTTACTTTCAAAACTCTTAGTTTGATTATTTGTATCAAAATGGGTAAACTTCATTATAGTTCGATTTCCAACCTTTCCAATGTGAAGTTAAGGCTTAAAACAACTATTTCTAGTCACAATAAGCTTTGTGAAAGCTTTAATGATTATACTCGGCTTTTTTACTTTCAAAACTCTTAGTTTGAAAACTTTAGTTTGATTATTTGTAAAAATGGGTAAAACTTCATTATAGTTCGATTTCCAACCTTTCCAATGTGTGAAGTTAAGGCTTAAAAAAACAACTATTTCTAGTCACAATAAGCTTTGTGAAAGCTTTAATGATTATACTCATCTTGTTTACTTTCAAAACTCTTAGTTTGATTATTTGTATCAAAATGGGTAAAACTTCATTATAGTTCGATTTCCAACCTTTCCAATGTGAAGTTAAGGCTTAAAACAACTATTTCTAGTCACAATAAGCTTTGTGAAAGCTTTAATGATTATACTCATCTTGTTTACTTTCAAAACTCTTAGTTTGATTATTTGTATCAAAATGGGTAAAACTTCATTATAGTTCGATTTCCCACGTTTCCAATGTGATGTTAAGGCTTAAAACAACTATTTCTAGTCACAATAAGCTTTGTGAAAGCTTTAATGATTATACTCTTACTTTCAAAACTTGTTTACTTTCAAAACTCTTAGTTTGATTATTTGTATCAAAATGGGTAAAACTTCATTATAGTTCGATTTCAAAACTCTTAGTTTGATTTTTGTATCAAATGTAAAACTTCAAGTTCGATTTCCAACCTTTCCAATGTGAAGTTAAGGCTTAAAACAACTATTTCTAGTCACAATAAGCTTTGTGAAAGCTTTAATGATTATGCTCATCTTTTTACTTTCAAAACTCTTAGTTTGATTATTTGTATCAAAATGGGTAAAACTTCATTATAGTTCGATTTCCAACCTTTCCAATGTGAAGTTAAGGCCTAAAACAACTATTTCTAGTCACAATAAGCTTTGTGAAAGCTTTAATGATTATGCTCATCTTGTTTACTTTCAAAACTCTTAGTTTGATTATTTGTATCAAAATGGGTAAAACTTCATTATAGTTCGATTTCCAACCTTTCCAATGTGAAGTTAAGGCTTAAAACAACTATTTCTAAAACTCTTAGTTTGATTATCAAAATGGGTAAAACTTCAAGCTTTTTCCAATGTGAAAGCTTTAATGATTTCTATCACTAAGCTTTGTGAAAGCTTTAATGATTATACTCATCTTGTTTACTTTCAAAACTCTTAGTTTGATTATTTATATCAAAATGGGTAAAACTTCATTATAGTTCGATTTCCCACCTTTTCAATGTGAAGTTAAGGCTAAAACAACTATTTCTAGTCACAATAAGCTTTGTGAAAGCTTTTTAATGATTATACTCGGCTTGTTTACTTTCAAAACTCTTAGTTTGATTATTTGTATCAAAATGGGTAAAACTTCATTATAGTTCGATTTTCAACCTTTCCAATGTGAAGTTAAGGCTTAAAACAACTATTTCTAGTCACAATAAGCTTTGTGAAAGCTTTAATGATTATGCTTTGTGAAAGCTTTATGATTATGTTTTTTTACTTTCAAAACTCTTAGTTTGATTATTTGTATCAAAATGGGTAAAACTTCATTATAGATCGATTTCCAACCTTTCCAATGTGAAGTTAAGGCTGAAAACAACTATTTCTAGTCACAATAAGCTTTGTGAAAGCTTTAATGATTATACTCGGCTTGTTTACTTTCAAAACTCTTAGTTTGATTATTTATGTCAAAATGGGTAAAACTTCATTATAGTTCGATTTCCCACGTTTCCAATGTGAAGTTAAGGCTTAAAACAACTATTTCTAGTCACAATAAGCTTTGTGAAAGCTTTAATGATTATGCTCATCTTGTTTACTTTCAAAACTCTTAGTTTGATTATTTGTATCAAAATGGGTAAAACTTCATTATAGTTCGATTTCCAACCTTTCCAATGTGAAGTTAAGGCTTAAAACAACTATTTCTAGTCACAATAAGCTTTGTGAAAGCTTTAATGATTATACTCGGCTTGTTTACTTTCAAAACTCTTAGTTTGATTATTTGTATCAAAATGGGTAAAACTTCATTATAGTTCGATTTCCAACCTTTCCAATGTGAAGTTAAGGCTTAAAACAACTATTTCTAGTCACAATAAGCTTTGTGAAAGCTTTAATGATTATACTCATCTTGTTTACTTTCAAAACTCTTAGTTTGATTATTTGTATCAAAATGGGTAAAACTTCATTATAGTTCGATTTCCAACTCTTTCCAATTATAGTTCGATTTCCCCTTTCCAATGTGAAGTTAAGGCTTAAAACAACTATTTCTAGTCACAATAAGCTTTGTGAAAGCTTTAATGATTATACTCGGCTTGTTTACTTTCAAAACTCTTAGTTTGATTATTTGTATCAAAATGGGTAAAACTTCATTATAGTTCGATTTCCAACCTTTCCAATGTGAAGTTAAGGCTTAAAACAACTATTTCTAGTCACAATAAGCTTTGTGAAAGCTTTAATGATTATACTCGGCTTGTTTACTTTCAAAACTCTTAGTTTGATTATTTGTATCAAAATGGGTAAAACTTCATTATAGTTCGATTTTCAACCTTTCCAATGTGAAGTTAAGGCTTAAAACAACTATTTCTAGTCACAATAAGCTTTGTGAAAGCTTTAATGATTATAATAAGCTTTGTGAAAGCTTTAATGATTATACTTTGTTTACTTTCAAAACTCTTAGTTTGATTATTTGTATCAAAATGGGTAAAACTTCATTATAGTTCGATTTCCAACCTTTCCAATGTGAAGTTAAGGCTTAAAACAACTATTTCTAGTCACAATAAGCTTTGTGAAAGCTTTAATGATTATACTCGGCTTGTTTACTTTCAAAACTCTTAGTTTGATTATTTGTATCAAAATGGGTAAAACTTCATTATAGTTCGATTTCCAACCTTTCCAATGTGAAGTTAAGGCTTAAAACAACTATTTCTAGTCACAATAAGCTTTGTGAAAGCTTTAATGATTATACTCATCTTGTTTACTTTCAAAACTCTTAGTTTGATTATTTGTATCAAAATGGGTAAAACTTCATTATAGTTCGATTTCCAACCTTTCCAATGTGAAGTTAAGGCTTAAAACAACTATTTCTAGTCACAATAAGCTTTGTGAAAGCTTTAATGATTATACTCATCTTGTTTACTTTCAAAACTCTTAGTTTGATTATTTGTATCAAAATGGGTAAAACTTCATTATAGTTCGATTTCCAACCTTTCCAATGTGAAGTTAAGGCTTAAAACAACTATTTCTAGTCAAAACAACTAAGCTTTGTGAAAGCTTTAATGATTATACTCATCTTGTTTACTTTCAAAACTCTTAGTTTGATTATTTGTATCAAAATGGGTAAAACTTCATTATAGTTCGATTTCCAACCTTTCCAATGTGAAGTTAAGGCTTAAAACAACTATTTCTAGTCACAATAAGCTTTGTGAAAGCTTTAATGATTATACTCATCTTGTTTACTTTCAAAACTCTTAGTTTGATTATTTATGTCAAAATGGGTAAAACTTCATTATAGTTCGATTTCCAACCTTTCCAATGTGAAGTTTAAAACAACTATTTCTAGTCACAATAAGCTTTGTGAAAGCTTTAATGATTATACTCGGCTTGTTTACTTTCAAAACTCTTAGTTTGATTATTTGTATCAAAATGGGTAAAACATCATTATAGTTCGATTTTCAACCTTTCCAATGTGAAGTTAAGGCTTAAAACAACTATTTCTAGTCACAAACCTAAGCTTTGTTAAAAGCTTTTCTAATGATTATGCTTTGTGAAAGCTTTTTTACTTTTCAAAACTCTTAGTTTGATTATTTGTATCAAAATGGGTAAAACTTCATTATAGTTCGATTTCCAACCTTTCCAATGTGAAGTTAAGGCTTAAAACAACTATTTCTAGTCACAATAAAGCTTTGTGAAAGCTTTAATGATTATACTCGGCTTGTTTACTTTCAAAACTCTTAGTTTGATTATTTATGTCAAAATGGGTAAAACTTCATTATAGTTCGATTTCCAACGTTTCCAATGTGAAGTTAAGGCTTAAAACAACTATTTCTAGTCACAATAAGCTTTGTGAAAGCTTTAATGATTATGCTCATCTTGTTTACTTTCAAAACTCTTAGTTTGATTATTTGTATCAAAATGGGTAAAACTTCATTATAGTTCGATTTCCAACCTTTCCAATGTGAAGTTAAGGCTTAAAACAACTATTTCTAGTCACAATAAGCTTTGTGAAAGCTTTAATGATTATACTCATCTTGTTTACTTTCAAAACTCTTAGTTTGATTATTTGATTATTTATGTCAAAATGGGTAAAACTTCATTATAGTTCGATTTCCAACCTTTCCAATGTGAAGTTAAGGCTTAAAACAACTATTTCTAGTCACAATAAGCTTTGTGAAAGCTTTAATGATTATCTCATCTTGTTTACTTTCAAAACTCTTAGTTTGATTATTTGTATCAAAATGGGTAAAACTTCATTATAGTTCGATTTCCAACCTTTCCAATGTGAAGTTAAGGCTTAAAACAACTATTTCTAGTCACAATAAGCTTTGTGAAAGCTTTAATGATTATACTTTAATGATTATTGTTTACTTTCAAAACTCTTAGTTTGATTATTTGTATCAAAATGGGTAAAACTTCATTATAGTTCGATTTCCAACCTTTCCAATGTGAAGTTAAGGCTTAAAACAACTATTTCTAGTCACAATAAGCTTTGTGAAAGCTTTAATGATTATACTCTCTTGTTTACTTTCAAAACTCTTAGTTTGATTATTTGTATCAAAATGGGTAAAACTTCATTATAGTTCGATTTTCAACCTTTCCAATGTGAAGTTAAGGCTTAAAACAACTATTTCTAGTCACAATAAGCTTTGTGAAAGCTTTAATGATTATACTCGGCTTGTTTACTTACTTTCAAAACTCTTAGTTTGTTTGATTATTTGTATCAAAATGGGTAAAACTTCATTATAGTTCGATTTCCAACCTTTCCAATGTGAAGTTAAGGCTTAAAACAACTATTTCTAGTCACAATAAGCTTTGTGAAAGCTTTAATGATTATGCTCATCTTGTTTACTTTCAAAACTCTTAGTTTGATTATTTGTATCAAAATGGGTAAAACTTCATTATAGTTCGATTTCCAACCTTTCCAATGTGAAGTTAAGGCTTAAAACAACTATTTCTAGTCACAATAAGCTTTGTGAAAGCTTTAATGATTATACTCATCTTGTTTACTTTCAAAACTCTTAGTTTGATTTTATTTCTTAGTTTGTTATTTGTATCAAAATGGGTAAAACTTCATTATAGTTCGATTTCCAACCTTTCCAATGTGAAGTTAAGGCTTAAAACAACTATTTCTAGTCACAATAAGCTTTGTGAAAGCTTTAATGATTATACTCTTTGTGATCTTGTTTACTTTCAAAACTCTTAGTTTGATTATTTGTATCAAAGGGTAAAAAACTTCATTATAGTTCGATTTCCAACCTTTCCAATGTGAAGTTAAGGCTTAAAACAACTATTTCTAGTCACAATAAGCTTTGTGAAAGCTTTAATGATTATACTCATCTTGTTTACTTTCAAAACTCTTAGTTTGATTATTTGTATCAAAATGGGTAAAACTTCATTATAGTTCGATTTCCAACCTTTCCAATGTGAAGTTAAGGCTTAAAACAACTATTTCTAGTCACAATAAGCTTTGTGAAAGCTTTAATGATTATACTCATCTTGTTTACTTTCAAAACTCTTAGTTTGATTATTTGTATCAAAATGGGTAAAACTAAAACTTCATTATAGTTCGATTTCCAACCTTTCCAATGTGAAGTTAAGGCTTAAAACAACTATTTCTAGTCACAATAAGCTTTGTGAAAGCTTTAATGATTATACTCATCTTGTTTACTTTCAAAACTCTTAGTTTGATTATTTGTATCAAAATGGGTAAAACTTCATTATTAGTTCGATTTCCAACCTTTCCAATGTGAAGTTAAGGCTTAAAACAACTATTTCTAGTCACAATAAGCTTTGTGAAAGCTTTAATGATTATACTCGGCTTGTTTACTTTCAAAACTCTTAGTTTGATTATTTATGTTTCAAAATGGGTAAAACTTCATTATAGTTCGATTTCCAACCTTTCCAATGTGAAGTTAAGGCTTAAAACAACTATTTCTAGTCACAATAAGCTTTGTGAAAGCTTTAATGATTATGCTCATCTTGTTTACTTTCAAAACTCTTAGTTTGATTATTTGTATCAAAATGGGTAAAACTTCATTATAGTTCGATTTCCAACCTTTCCAATGTGAAGTTAAGGCTTAAAACAACTATTTCTAGTCACAATAAGCTTTGTGAAAGCTTTAATGATTATACTCGGCTTGTTTACTTTCAAAACTCTTAGTTTGATTATTTATGTCAAAATGGGTAAAACTTCATTATAGTTCGATTTCCAACCTTTCCAATGTGAAGTTAAGGCTTAAAACAACTATTTCTAGTCACAATAAGCTTTGTGAAAGCTTTAATGATTATGCTCATCTTGTTTACTTTCAAAACTCTTAGTTTGATTATTTGTATCAAAATGGGTAAAACTTCATTATAGTTCGATTTCCAACCTTTCCAATGTGAAGTTAAGGCTTAAAACAACTATTTCTAGTCACAATAAGCTTTGTGAAAGCTTTAATGATTATACTCGGCTTGTTTTTGTGAAAGCTTTCAAAAACTCTTAGTTTGATTATTTATGTCAAAATGGGTAAAACTTCATTATAGTTCGATTTCCAACCTTTCCAATGTGAAGTTAAGGCTTAAAACAACTATTTCTAGTCACAATAAGCTTTGTGAAAGCTTTAATGATTATGCTCATCTTGTTTACTTTCAAAACTCTTAGTTTGATTATTTGTATCAAAATGGGTAAAACTTCATTATAGTTCGATTTCCAACCTTTCCAATGTGAAGTTAAGGCTTAAAACAACTATTTCTAGTCACAATAAGCTTTGTGAAAGCTTTAATGATTATACTCGGCTTGTTTACTTTCAAAACTCTTAGTTTGATTATTTGTATCAAAATGGGTAAGACTTCATTATAGTTCGATTTCCAACCTTTCCAATGTGAAGTTAAGGCTTAAAACAACTATTTCTAGTCACAATAAGCTTTGTGAAAGCTTTAATGATTATACTCGGCTTGTTTACTTTCAAAACTCTTAGTTTGATTATTTGTATCAAAATGGGTAAAACTTCATTATAGTTCGATTTCCAACCTTTCCAATGTGAAGTTAAGGCTTAAAACAACTATTTCTAGTCACAATAAGCTTTGTGAAAGCTTTAATGATTATACTCGGCTTGTTTACTTTCAAAACTCTTAGTTTGATTATTTATGTCAAAATGGGTAAAACTTCATTATAGTTCGATTTCCAACCTTTCCAATGTGAAGTTAAGGCTTAAAACAACTATTTCTAGTCACAATAAGCTTTGTGAAAGCTTTAATGATTATACTCTCTTTGTTTACTTTCAAAACTCTTAGTTTGATTATTTGTATCAAAATGGGTAAAACTTCATTATAGTTCGATTTCCAACCTTTCAATGTGAAGTTAAGGCTTAAAACAACTATTTCTAGTCACAATAAGCTTTGTGAAAGCTTTAATGATTATACTCATCTTGTTTACTTTCAAAACTCTTAGTTTGATTATTTGTATCAAAATGGGTAAAACTTCATTATAGTTCGATTTCCAACCTTTCCAATGTGAAGTTAAGGCTTAAAACAACTATTTCTAGTCACAATAAGCTTTGTGAAAGCTTTAATGATTATACTCGGCTTTGTTTACTTTCAAAACTCTTAGTTTGATTATTTGTATCAAAATGGGTAAAACTTCATTATAGTTCGATTTCCAACCTTTCCAATTTGAAGTTAAGGCTTAAAACAACTATTTCTAGTCACAATAAGCTTTGTGAAAGCTTTAATGATTATACTCATCTTTTTGTTTTTTCAAAATCTTAGTTTGATTATTTGTATCAAAATGGGTAAAACTTCATTATAGTTCGATTTCCAACCTTTCCAATGTGAAGTTAAGGCTTAAAACAACTATTTCTAGTCACAATAAGCTTTGTGAAAGCTTTAATGATTATACTCGGCTTGTTTACTTTCAAAACTCTTAGTTTGATTATTTGTATCAAAATGGGTAAAACTTCATTATAGTTCGATTTCCAACCTTTCAATGTGAAGTTAAGGCTTAAAACAACTATTTCTAGTCACAATAAGCTTTGTGAAAGCTTTAATGATTATACTCGGCTTGTTTACTTTCAAAACTCTTAGTTTGATTATTTGTGTCAAAATGGGTAAAACTTCATTATAGTTCGATTTCCAACCTTTCCAATGTGAAGTTAAGGCTTAAAACAACTATTTCTAGTCACAATAAGCTTTGTGAAAGCTTTAATGATTATACTCATCTTGTTTACTTTCAAAACTCTTAGTTTGATTATTTGTATCAAAATGGGTAAAACTTCATTATAGTTCGATTTCCAACCTTTCCAATGTGAAGTTAAGGCTTAAAACAACTATTTCTAGTCACAATAAGCTTTGTGAAAGCTTTAATGATTATACTCATCTTGTTTACTTTCAAAACTCTTAGTTTGATTATTTGTATCAAAATGGGTAAAACTTCATTATAGTTCGATTTCCAACCTTTCCAATGTGAAGTTAAGGCTTAAAACAACTATTTCTAGTCACAATAAGCTTTGTGAAAGCTTTAATGATTATACTCATCTTGTTTACTTTCAAAACTCTTAGTTTGATTATTTATGTCAAAATGGGTAAAACTTCATTATAGTTCGATTTCCAACCTTTCCAATGTGAAGTTAAGGCTTAAGGCTTAAACAACTATTTCTAGTCACAATAAGCTTTGTGAAAGCTTTAATGATTATACTCATCTTGTTTACTTTCAAAACTCTTAGTTTGATTATTTGTATCAAAATGGGTAAAACTTCATTATAGTTCGATTTCCAACCTTTCCAATGTGAAGTTAAGGCTTAAAACAACTATTTCTAGTCACAATAAGCTTTGTGAAAGCTTTAATGATTATACTCGGCTTGTTTACTTTCAAAACTCTTAGTTTGATTATTTATATCAAAATGGGTAAAACTTCATTATAGTTCGATTTCCAACCTTTCCAATGTGAAGTTAAGGCTTAAAACAACTATTTCTAGTCACAATAAGCTTTGTGAAAGCTTTAATGATTATACTCATCTTGTTTACTTTCAAAACTCTTAGTTTGATTATTTGTATCAAAATGGGTAAAACTTCATTATAGTTCGATTTCCAACCTTTCCAATGTGAAGTTAAGGCTTAAAACAACTATTTCTAGTCACAATAAGCTTTGTGAAAGCTTTAATGATTATACTCATCTTGTTTACTTTCAAAACTCTTAGTTTGATTATTTGTATCAAAATGGGTAAAACTTCATTATAGTTCGATTTCCAACCTTTCCAATGTGAAGTTAAGGCTAAAACAACTATTTCTAGTCACAATAAGCTTTGTGAAAGCTTTAATGATTATACTCGGCTTGTTTACTTTCAAAACTCTTAGTTTGATTATTTATGTCAAAATGGGTAAAACTTCATTATAGTTCGATTTCCAACCTTTCCAATGTGAAGTTAAGGCTTAAAACAACTATTTCTAGTCACAATAAGCTTTATGAAAGCTTTAATGATTATGCTCATCTTGTTTACTTTCAAAACTCTTAGTTTGATTATTTGTATCAAAATGGGTAAGACTTCATTATAGTTCGATTTCCAACCTTTCCAATGTGAAGTTAAGGCTTAAAACAACTATTTCTAGTCACATTAAGCTTTGTGAAAGCTTTAATGATTATACTCATCTTGTTTACTTTCAAAACTCTTAGTTTGATTATTTATGTCAAAATGGGTAAAACTTCATTATAGTTCGATTTCCAACCTTTCCAATGTGAAGTTAAGGCTTAAAACAACTATTTCTAGTCACAATAAGCTTTGTGAAAGCTTTAATGATTATACTCATCTTGTTTACTTTCAAAACTCTTAGTTTGATTATTTGTATCAAAATGGGTAAAACTTCATTATAGTTCGATTTCCAACCTTTCCAATGTGAAGTTAAGGCTTAAAACAACTATTTCTAGTCACAATAAGCTTTGTGAAAGCTTTAATGATTATACTCATCTTGTTTACTTTCAAAACTCTTAGTTTGATTATTTATATCAAAATGGGTAAAACTTCATTATAGTTCGATTTCCAACCTTTCCAATGTGAAGTTAAGGCTTAAAACAACTATTTCTAGTCACAATAAGCTTTGTGAAAGCTTTAATGATTATACTCATCTTGTTTACTTTCAAAACTCTTAGTTTGATTATTTGTATCAAAATGGGTAAAACTTCATTATAGTTCGATTTCCAACCTTTCCAATGTGAAGTTAAGGCTTAAAACAACTATTTCTAGTCACAATAAGCTTTGTGAAAGCTTTAATGATTATACTCATCTTGTTTACTTTCAAAACTCTTAGTTTGATTATTTGTATCAAAATGGGTAAAACTTCATTATAGTTCGATTTCCAACCTTTCCAATGTGAAGTTAAGGCTTAAAACAACTATTTCTAGTCACAATAAGCTTTGTGAAAGCTTTAATGATTATACTCGGCTTGTTTACTTTCAAAACTCTTAGTTTGATTATTTGTATCAAAATGGGTAAAACTTCATTATAGTTCGATTTCCAACCTTTCCAATGTGAAGTTAAGGCTTAAAACAACTATTTCTAGTCACAATAAGCTTTGTGAAAGCTTTAATGATTATACTCATCTTGTTTACTTTCAAAACTCTTAGTTTGATTATTTGTATCAAAATGGGTAAAACTTCATTATAGTTCGATTTCCAACCTTTCCAATGTGAAGTTAAGGCTTAAAACAACTATTTCTAGTCACAATAAGCTTTGTGAAAGCTTTAATGATTATACTCATCTTGTTTACTTTCAAAACTCTTAGTTTGTTATTTGTATCAAAATGGGTAAAACTTCATTATAGTTCGATTTCCAACCTTTCCAATGTGAAGTTAAGGCTTAAAACAACTATTTCTAGTCACAATAAGCTTTGTGAAAGCTTTAATGATTATACTCGGCTTGTTTACTTTCAAAACTCTTAGTTTGATTATTTGTATCAAAATGGGTAAAACTTCATTATAGTTCGATTTCCAACCTTTCCAATGTGAAGTTAAGGCTTAAAACAACTATTTCTAGTCACAATAAGCTTTGTGAAAGCTTTAATGATTATACTCATCTTGTTTACTTTCAAAACTCTTAGTTTGATTATTTGTATCAAAATGGGTAAAACTTCATTATAGTTCGATTTCCAACCTTTCCAATGTGAAGTTAAGGCTTAAAACAACTATTTCTAGTCACAATAAGCTTTGTGAAAGCTTTAATGATTATACTCATTTGTTTACTTTCAAAACTCTTAGTTTGATTATTTATATCAAAATGGGTAAAACTTCATTATAGTTTCGATTTCCAACCTTTCCAATGTGAAGTTAAGGCTTAAAACAACTATTTCTAGTCACAATAAGCTTTGTGAAAGCTTTAATGATTATACTCATCTTGTTTACTTTCAAAACTCTTAGTTTGATTATTTGTATCAAAATGGGTAAAACTTCATTATAGTTCGATTTCCAACCTTTCCAATGTGAAGTTAAGGCTTAAAACAACTATTTCTAGTCACAATAAGCTTTGTGAAAGCTTTAATGATTATACTCATCTTGTTTACTTTCAAAACTCTTAGTTTGATTATTTGTATCAAAATGGGTAAAACTTCATTATAGTTCGATTTCCAACCTTTCCAATGTGAAGTTAAGGCTTAAAACAACTATTTCTAGTCACAATAAGCTTTGTGAAAGCTTTAATGATTATACTCATCTTGTTTACTTTCAAAACTCTTAGTTTGATTATTTGTATCAAAATGGGTAAAACTTCATTATAGTTCGATTTCCAACCTTTCCAATGTGAAGTTAAGGCTTAAAACAACTATTTCTAGTCACAATAAGCTTTGTGAAAGCTTTAATGATTATACTCATCTTGTTTACTTTCAAAACTCTTAGTTTGATTATTTGTATCAAAATGGGTAAAACTTCATTATAGTTCGATTTCCAACCTTTCCAATGTGAAGTTAAGGCTTAAAACAACTATTTCTAGTCACAATAAGCTTTGTGAAAGCTTTAATGATTATACTCATCTTGTTTACTTTCAAAACTCTTAGTTTGATTATTTGTATCAAAATGGGTAAAACTTCATTATAGTTCGATTTCCAACCTTTCCAATGTGAAGTTAAGGCTTAAAACAACTATTTCTAGTCACAATAAGCTTTGTGAAAGCTTTAATGATTATACTCATCTTGTTTACTTTCAAAACTCTTAGTTTGATTATTTGTATCAAAATGGGTAAAACTTCATTATAGTTCGATTTCCAACCTTTCCAATGTGAAGTTAAGGCTTAAAACAACTATTTCTAGTCACAATAAGCTTTGTGAAAGCTTTAATGATTATACTCATCTTGTTTACTTTCAAAACTCTTAGTTTGATTATTTGTATCAAAATGGGTAAAACTTCATTATAGTTCGATTTCCAACCTTTCCAATGTGAAGTTAAGGCTTAAAACAACTATTTCTAGTCACAATAAGCTTTGTGAAAGCTTTAATGATTATACTCATCTTGTTTACTTTCAAAACTCTTAGTTTGATTATTTGTATCAAAATGGGTAAAACTTCATTATAGTTCGATTTCCAACCTTTCCAATGTGAAGTTAAGGCTTAAAACAACTATTTCTAGTCACAATAAGCTTTGTGAAAGCTTTAATGATTATACTCATCTTGTTTACTTTCAAAACTCTTAGTTTGATTATTTGTATCAAAATGGGTAAAACTTCATTATAGTTCGATTTCCAACCTTTCCAATGTGAAGTTAAGGCTTAAAACAACTATTTCTAGTCACAATAAGCTTTGTGAAGCTTTAATGATTATACTCATCTTGTTTACTTTCAAAACTCTTAGTTTGATTATTTGTATCAAAATGGGTAAAACTTCATTATAGTTCGATTTCCAACCTTTCCAATGTGAAGTTAAGGCTTAAAACAACTATTTCTAGTCACAATAAGCTTTGTGAAAGCTTTAATGATTATACTCATCTTGTTTACTTTCAAAACTCTTAGTTTGATTATTTGTATCAAAATGGGTAAAACTTCATTATAGTTCGATTTCCAACCTTTCCAATGTGAAGTTAAGGCTTAAAACAACTATTTCTAGTCACAATAAGCTTTGTGAAAGCTTTAATGATTATACTCATCTTGTTTACTTTCAAAACTCTTAGTTTGATTATTTGTATCAAAATGGGTAAAACTTCATTATAGTTCGATTTCCAACCTTTCCAATGTGAAGTTAAGGCTTAAAACAACTATTTCTAGTCACAATAAGCTTTGTGAAAGCTTTAATGATTATACTCATCTTTTTACTTTCAAAACTCTTAGTTTGATTATTTGTATCAAAATGGGTAAAACTTCATTATAGTTCGATTTCCAACCTTTCCAATGTGAAGTTAAGGCTTAAAACAACTATTTCTAGTCACAATAAGCTTTGTGAAAGCTTTAATGATTATACTCATCTTGTTTACTTTCAAAACTCTTAGTTTGATTATTTGTATCAAAATGGGTAAAACTTCATTATAGTTCGATTTCCAACCTTTCCAATGTGAAGTTAAGGCTTAAAACAACTATTTCTAGTCACAATAAGCTTTGTGAAAGCTTTAATGATTATACTCATCTTGTTTACTTTCAAAACTCTTAGTTTGATTATTTGTATCAAAATGGGTAAAACTTCATTATAGTTCGATTTCCAACCTTTCCAATGTGAAGTTAAGGCTTAAAACAACTATTTCTAGTCACAATAAGCTTTGTGAAAGCTTTAATGATTATACTCATCTTGTTTACTTTCAAAACTCTTAGTTTGATTATTTGTATCAAAATGGGTAAAACTTCATTATAGTTCGATTTCCAACCTTTCCAATGTGAAGTTAAGGCTTAAAACAACTATTTCTAGTCACAATAAGCTTTGTGAAAGCTTTAATGATTATACTCATCTTGTTGTTTACTTTCAAAACTCTTAGTTTGATTATTTGTATCAAAATGGGTAAAACTTCATTATAGTTCGATTTCCAACCTTTCCAATGTGAAGTTAAGGCTTAAAACAACTATTTCTAGTCACAATAAGCTTTGTGAAAGCTTTAATGATTATACTCATTTGTTTACTTTCAAAACTCTTAGTTTGATTATTTGTATCAAAATGGGTAAAACTTCATTATAGTTCGATTTCCAACCTTTCCAATGTGAAGTTAAGGCTTAAAACAACTATTTCTAGTCACAATAAGCTTTGTGAAAGCTTTAATGATTATACTCATCTTGTTTACTTTCAAAACTCTTAGTTTGATTATTTGTATCAAAATGGGTAAAATTCATTATAGTTCGATTTCCAACCTTTCCAATGTGAAGTTAAGGCTTAAAACAACTATTTCTAGTCACAATAAGCTTTGTGAAAGCTTTAATGATTATACTCATCTTGTTTACTTTCAAAACTCTTAGTTTGATTATTTGTATCAAAATGGGTAAAACTTCATTATAGTTCGATTTCCAACCTTTCCAATGTGAAGTTAAGGCTTAAAACAACTATTTCTAGTCACAATAAGCTTTGTGAAAGCTTTAATGATTATACTCATCTTGTTTATCCAATGTGAAGTTAAGGCTTAAAACAACTATTTCTAGTCACAATAAGCTTTGTGAAAGCTTTAATGATTATACTCATCTTGTTTACTTTCAAAACTCTTAGTTTGATTATTTGTATCAAAATGGGTAAAACTTCATTATAGTTCGATTTCCAACCTTTCCAATGTGAAGTTAAGGCTTAAAACAACTATTTCTAGTCACAATAAGCTTTGTGAAAGCTTTAATGATTATACTCATCTTGTTTACTTTCAAAACTCTTAGTTTGATTATTTGTATCAAAATGGGTAAAACTTCATTATAGTTCGATTTACTATTTCTAGTCACAATAAGCTTTGTGAAAGCTTTAATGATTATACTCATCTTGTTTACTTTCAAAACTCTTAGTTTGATTATTTATGTCAAAATGGGTAAAACTTCATTATAGTTCGATTTCCAACCTTTCCAATGTGAAGTTAAGGCTTAAAACAACTATTTCTAGTCACAATAAGCTTTGTGAAAGCTTTAATGATTATGCTCATCTTGTTTACTTTCAAAACTCTTAGTTTGATTATTTGTATCAAAATGGGTAAGACTTCATTATAGTTCGATTTCCAACCTTTCCAATGTGAAGTTAAGGCTTAAAACAACTATTTCTAGTCACAATAAGCTTTGTGAAAGCTTTAATGATTATACTCATCTTGTTTACTTTCAAAACTCTTAGTTTGATTATTTGTATCAAAATGGGTAAAACTTCATTATAGTTCGATTTCCAACCTTTCCAATGTGAAGTTAAGGCTTAAAACAACTATTTCTAGTCACAATAAGCTTTGTGAAAGCTTTAATGATTATACTCATCTTGTTTACTTTCAAAACTCTTAGTTTGATTATTTGTATCAAAATGGGTAAAACTTCATTATAGTTCGATTTCCAACCTTTCCAATGTGAAGTTAAGGCTTAAAACAACTATTTCTAGTCACAATAAGCTTTGTGAAAGCTTTAATGATTATACTCGCTTGTTTACTTTCAAAACTCTTAGTTTGATTATTTATATCAAAATGGGTAAAACTTCATTATAGTTCGATTTCCAACCTTTCCAATGTGAAGTTAAGGCTTAAAACAACTATTTCTAGTCACAATAAGCTTTGTGAAAGCTTTAATGATTATACTCATCTTGTTTACTTTCAAAACTCTTAGTTTGATTATTTGTATCAAAATGGGTAAAACTTCATTATAGTTCGATTTCCAACCTTTCCAATGTGAAGTTAAGGCTTAAAACAACTATTTCTAGTCACAATAAGCTTTGTGAAAGCTTTAATGATTATACTCATCTTGTTTACTTTCAAAACTCTTAGTTTGATTATTTGTATCAAAATGGGTAAAACTTCATTATAGTTCGATTTCCAACCTTTCCAATGTGAAGTTAAGGCTTAAAACAACTATTTCTAGTCACAATAAGCTTTGTGAAAGCTTTAATGATTATACTCATCTTGTTTACTTTCAAAACTCTTAGTTTGATTATTTGTATCAAAATGGGTAAAACTTCATTATAGTTCGATTTCCAACCTTTCCAATGTGAAGTTAAGGCTTAAAACAACTATTTCTAGTCACAATAAGCTTTGTGAAAGCTTTAATGATTATACTCGGCTTGTTTACTTTCAAAACTCTTAGTTTGATTATTTGTATCAAAATGGGTAAAACTTCATTATAGTTCGATTTCCAACCTTTCCAATGTGAAGTTAAGGCTTAAAACAACTATTTCTAGTCACAATAAGCTTTGTGAAAGCTTTAATGATTATACTCATTGTTTACTTTCAAAACTCTTAGTTTGATTATTTGTATCAAAATGGGTAAAACTTCATTATAGTTCGATTTCCAACCTTTCCAATGTGAAGTTAAGGCTTAAAACAACTATTTCTAGTCACAATAAGCTTTGTGAAAGCTTTAATGATTATACTCGCTTGTTTACTTTCAAAACTCTTAGTTTGATTATTTGTATCAAAATGGGTAAAACTTCATTATAGTTCGATTTCCAACCTTTCCAATGTGAAGTTAAGGCTTAGGGTAAAACTTCATTATAGTTCGATTTCCAACCTTTCCAATGTGAAGTTAAGGCTTAAAACAACTATTTCTAGTCACAATAAGCTTTGTGAAAGCTTTAATGATTATACTCATCTTGTTTACTTTCAAAACTCTTAGTTTGATTATTTGTATCAAAATGGGTAAAACTTCATTATAGTTCGATTTCCAACCTTTCCAATGTGAAGTTAAGGCTTAAAACAACTATTTCTAGTCACAATAAGCTTTGTGAAAGCTTTAATGATTATACTCATCTTGTTTACTTTCAAAACTCTTAGTTTGATTATTTGTATCAAAATGGGTAAAACTTCATTATAGTTCGATTTCCAACCTTTCCAATGTGAAGTTAAGGCTTAAAACAACTATTTCTAGTCACAATAAGCTTTGTGAAAGCTTTAATGATTATACTCATCTTGTTTACTTTCAAAACTCTTAGTTTGATTATTTGTATCAAAATGGGTAAAACTTCATTATAGTTCGATTTCCAACCTTTCCAATGTGAAGTTAAGGCTTAAAACAACTATTTCTAGTCACAATAAGCTTTGTGAAAGCTTTAATGATTATACTCATCTTGTTTACTTTCAAAACTCTTAGTTTGATTATTTGTGTCAAAATGGGTAAAACTTCATTATAGTTCGATTTCCAACCTTTCCAATGTGAAGTTAAGGCTTAAAACAACTATTTCTAGTCACAATAAGCTTTGTGAAAGCTTTAATGATTATCCTCATCTTGTTTACTTTCAAAACTCTTAGTTTGATTATTTGTATCAAAATGGGTAAAACTTCATTATAGTTCGATTTCCAACCTTTCCAATGTGAAGTTAAGGCTTAAAACAACTATTTCTAGTCACAATAAGCTTTGTGAAAGCTTTAATGATTATACTCTATTGTTTACTTTCAAAACTCTTAGTTTGATTATTTGTATCAAAATGGGTAAAACTTCATTATAGTTCGATTTCCAACCTTTCCAATGTGAAGTTAAGGCTTAAAACAACTATTTCTAGTCACAATAAGCTTTGTGAAAGCTTTAATGATTATACTCATCTTGTTTACTTTCAAAACTCTTAGTTTGATTATTTGTATCAAAATGGGTAAAACTTCATTATAGTTCGATTTCCAACCTTTCCAATGTGAAGTTAAGGCTTAAAACAACTATTTCTAGTCACAATAAGCTTTGTGAAAGCTTTAATGATTATACTCATCTTGTTTACTTTCAAAACTCTTAGTTTGATTATTTGTATCAAAATGGGTAAAACTTCATTATAGTTCGATTTCCAACCTTTCCAATGTGAAGTTAAGGCTTAAAACAACTATTTCTAGTCACAATAAGCTTTGTGAAAGCTTTAATGATTATACTCATCTTGTTTACTTTCAAAACTCTTAGTTTGATTATTTGTATCAAAATGGGTAAAACTTCATTATAGTTCGATTTCCAACCTTTCCAATGTGAAGTTAAGGCTTAAAACAACTATTTCTAGTCACAATAAGCTTTGTGAAAGCTTTAATGATTATACTCATCTTGTTTACTTTCAAAACTCTTAGTTTGATTATTTGTATCAAAATGGGTAAACTTCATTATAGTTCGATTTCCAACCTTTCCAATGTGAAGTTAAGGCTTAAAACAACTATTTCTAGTCACAATAAGCTTTGTGAAAGCTTTAATGATTATACTCGCTTGTTTACTTTCAAAACTCTTAGTTTGATTATTTATGTCAAAATGGGTAAAACTTCATTATAGTTCGATTTCCAACCTTTCCAATGTGAAGTTAAGGCTTAAAACAACTATTTCTAGTCACAATAAGCTTTGTGAAAGCTTTAATGATTATACTCATCTTGTTTACTTTCAAAACTCTTAGTTTGATTATTTGTATCAAAATGGGTAAAACTTCATTATAGTTCGATTTCCAACCTTTCCAATGTGAAGTTAAGGCTTAAAACAACTATTTCTAGTCACAATAAGCTTTGTGAAAGCTTTAATGATTATGCTCATCTTGTTTACTTTCAAAACTCTTAGTTTGATTATTTGTATCAAAATGGGTAAAACTTCATTATAGTTCGATTTCCAACCTTTCCAATGTGAAGTTAAGGCTTAAAACAACTATTTCTAGTCACAATAAGCTTTGTGAAAGCTTTAATGATTATACTCATCTTGTTTACTTTCAAAACTCTTAGTTTGATTATTTGTATCAAAATGGGTAAAACTTCATTATAGTTCGATTTCCAACCTTTCCAATGTGAAGTTAAGGCTTAAAACAACTATTTCTAGTCACAATAAGCTTTGTGAAAGCTTTAATGATTATACTCATCTTGTTTACTTTCAAAACTCTTAGTTTGATTATTTGTATCAAAATGGGTAAAACTTCATTATAGTTCGATTTCCAACCTTTCCAATGTGAAGTTAAGGCTTAAACAACTATTTCTAGTCACAATAAGCTTTGTGAAAGCTTTAATGATTATACTCATCTTGTTTACTTTCAAAACTCTTAGTTTGATTATTTGTATCAAAATGGGTAAAACTTCATTATAGTTCGATTTCCAACCTTTCCAATGTGAAGTTAAGGCTTAAAACAACTATTTCTAGTCACAATAAGCTTTGTGAAAGCTTTAATGATTATACTCATCTTGTTTACTTTCAAAACTCTTAGTTTGATTATTTGTATCAAAATGGGTAAAACTTCATTATAGTTCGATTTCCAACCTTTCCAATGTGAAGTTAAGGCTTAAAACAACTATTTCTAGTCACAATAAGCTTTGTGAAAGCTTTAATGATTATACTCGCTTGTTTACTTTCAAAACTCTTAGTTTGATTATTTGTATCAAAATGGGTAAAACTTCATTATAGTTCGATTTCCAACCTTTCCAATGTGAAGTTAAGGCTTAAAACAACTATTTCTAGTCACAATAAGCTTTGTGAAAGCTTTAATGATTATACTCATCTTGTTTACTTTCAAAACTCTTAGTTTGATTATTTGTATCAAAATGGGTAAGACTTCATTATAGTTCGATTTCCAACCTTTCCAATGTGAAGTTAAGGCTTAAAACAACTATTTCTAGTCACAATAAGCTTTGTGAAAGCTTTAATGATTATACTCATACTTGTTTACTTTCAAAACTCTTAGTTTGATTATTTGTATCAAAATGGGTAAAACTTCATTATAGTTCGATTTCCAACCTTTCCAATGTGAAGTTAAGGCTTAAAACAACTATTTCTAGTCACAATAAGCTTTGTGAAAGCTATTTCCAACCTTTCCAATGTGAAGTTAAGGCTTAAAACAACTATTTCTAGTCACAATAAGCTTTGTGAAAGCTTTAATGATTATACTCGGCTTGTTTACTTTCAAAACTCTTAGTTTGATTATTTATATCAAAATGGGTAAAACTTCATTATAGTTCGATTTCCAACCTTTCCAATGTGAAGTTAAGGCTTAAAACAACTATTTCTAGTCACAATAAGCTTTGTGAAAGCTTTAATGATTATGCTCATCTTGTTTACTTTCAAAACTCCTAGTTTGATTATTTGTATCAAAATGGGTAAAACTTCATTATAGTTCGATTTCCAACCTTTCCAATGTGAAGTTAAGGCTTAAAACAACTATTTCTAGTCACAATAAGCTTTGTGAAAGCTTTAATGATTATACTCGGCTTGTTTACTTTCAAAACTCTTAGTTTGATTATTTATGTCAAAATGGGTAAAACTTCATTATAGTTCGATTTCCCACGTTTCCAATGTGAAGTTAAGGCTTAAAACAACTATTTCTAGTCACAATAAGCTTTGTGAAAGCTTTAATGATTATGCTCATCTTGTTTACTTTCAAAACTCTTAGTTTGATTATTTGTATCAAAATGGGTAAAACTTCATTATAGTTCGATTTCCAACCTTTCCAATGTGAAGTTAAGGCTTAAAACAACTATTTCTAGTCACAATAAGCTTTGTGAAAGCTTTAATGATTATACTCATCTTGTTTACTTTCAAAACTCTTAGTTTGATTATTTGTATCAAAATGGGTAAAACTTCATTATAGTTCGATTTCCAACCTTTCCAATGTGAAGTTAAGGCTTAAAACAACTATTTCTAGTCACAATAAGCTTTGTGAAAGCTTTAATGATTATACTCGGCTTGTTTACTTTCAAAACTCTTAGTTTGATTATTTATGTCAAAATGGGTAAAACTTCATTATAGTTCATTTCCCACGTTTTCAATGTGAAGTTAAGGCTTAAAACAACTATTTCTAGTCACAATAAGCTTTGTGAAAGCTTTAATGATTATGCTCATCTTGTTTACTTTCAAAACTCTTAGTTTGATTATTTGTATCAAAATGGGTAAAACTTCATTATAGTTCGATTTCCAACCTTTCCAATGTGAAGTTAAGTTAAAACAACTATTTCTAGTCACAATAAGCTTTGTGAAAGCTTTAATGATTATACTCGGCTTGTTTACTTTCAAAACTCTTAGTTTGATTATTTGTATCAAAATGGGTAAAACTTCATTATAGTTCGATTTCCAACCTTTCCAATGTGAAGTTAAGGCTTAAAACAACTATTTCTAGTCACAATAAGCTTTGTGAAAGCTTTAATGATTATACTCATCTTGTTTACTTTCAAAACTCTTAGTTTGATTATTTGTATCAAAATGGGTAAAACTTCATTATAGTTCGATTTCCAACCTTTCCAATGTGAAGTTAAGGCTTAAAACAACTATTTCTAGTCACAATAAGCTTTGTGAAAGCTTTAATGATTATACTCGGCTTGTTTACTTTCAAAACTCTTAGTTTGATTATTTGTATCAAAATGGGTAAAACTTCATTATAGTTCGATTTCCAACCTTTCCAATGTGAAGTTAAGGCTTAAAACAACTATTTCTAGTCACAATAAGCTTTGTGAAAGCTTTAATGATTATACTCGGCTTGTTTACTTTCAAAACTCTTAGTTTGATTATTTGTATCAAAATGGGTAAAACTTCATTATAGTTCGATTTCCAACCTTTCCAATGTGAAGTTAAGGCTTAAAACAACTATTTCTAGTCACAATAAGCTTTGTGAAAGCTTTAATGATTATACTCGGCTTGTTTACTTTCAAAACTCTTAGTTTGATTATTTGTATCAAAATGGGTAAAACTTCATTATAGTTCGATTTCCAACCTTTCCAATGTGAAGTTAAGGCTTAAAACAACTATTTCTAGTCACAATAAGCTTTGTGAAAGCTTTAATGATTATACTCATCTTGTTTACTTTCAAAACTCTTAGTTTGATTATTTGTATCAAAATGGGTAAAACTTCATTATAGTTCGATTTCCAACCTTTCCAATGTGAAGTTAAGGCTTAAAACAACTATTTCTAGTCACAATAAGCTTTGTGAAAGCTTTAATGATTATACTCGGCTTGTTTACTTTCAAAACTCTTAGTTTGATTATTTATGTCAAAATGGGTAAAACTTCATTATAGTTCGATTTCCAACACGTTTCCAATGTGAAGTTAAGGCTTAAAACAACTATTTCTAGTCACAATAAGCTTTGTGAAAGCTTTAATGATTATGCTCATCTTGTTTACTTTCAAAACTCTTAGTTTGATTATTTGTATCAAAATGGGTAAAACTTCATTATAGTTCGATTTCCAACCTTTCCAATGTGAAGTTAAGGCTTAAAACAACTATTTCTAGTCACAATAAGCTTTGTGAAAGCTTTAATGATTATACTCATCTTGTTTACTTTCAAAACTCTTAGTTTGATTATTTGTATCAAAATGGGTAAAACTTCATTATAGTTCGATTTCCAACCTTTCCAATGTGAAGTTAAGGCTTAAAACAACTATTTCTAGTCACAATAAGCTTTGTGAAAGCTTTAATGATTATACTCATCTTGTTTACTTTCAAAACTCTTAGTTTGATTATTTGTATCAAAATGGGTAAAACTTCATTATAGTTCGATTTCCAACCTTTCCAATGTGAAGTTAAGGCTTAAAACAACTATTTCTAGTCACAATAAGCTTTGTGAAAGCTTTAATGATTATACTCATCTTGTTTACTTTCAAAACTCTTAGTTTGATTATTTGTATCAAAATGGGTAAAACTTCATTATAGTTCGATTTCCAACCTTTCCAATGTGAAGTTAAGGCTTAAAACAACTATTTCTAGTCACAATAAGCTTTGTGAAAGCTTTAATGATTATACTCGGCTTGTTTACTTTCAAAACTCTTAGTTTGATTATTTGTATCAAAATGGGTAAAACTTCATTATAGTTCGATTTCCAACCTTTCCAATGTGAAGTTAAGGCTTAAAACAACTATTTCTAGTCACAATAAGCTTTGTGAAAGCTTTAATGATTATACTCGGCTTGTTTACTTTCAAAACTCTTAGTTTGATTATTTGTATCATCAAAATGGGTAAAACTTCATTATAGTTCGATTTCCAACCTTTCCAATGTGAAGTTAAGGCTTAAAACAACTATTTCTAGTCACAATAAGCTTTGTGAAAGCTTTAATGATTATACTCATCTTGTTTACTTTCAAAACTCTTAGTTTGATTATTTGTATCAAAATGGGTAAAACTTCATTATAGTTCGATTTCCAACCTTTCCAATGTGAAGTTAAGGCTTAAAACAACTATTTCTAGTCACAATAAGCTTTGTGAAAGCTTTAATGATTATACTCGGCTTGTTTACTTTCAAAACTCTTAGTTTGATTATTTGTATCAAAATGGGTAAAACTTCATTATAGTTCGATTTCCAACCTTTCCAATGTGAAGTTAAGGCTTAAAACAACTATTTCTAGTCACAATAAGCTTTGTGAAAGCTTTAATGATTATGCTCATCTTGTTTACTTTCAAAACTCTTAGTTTGATTATTTGTATCAAAATGGGTAAAATGGGTAAAACTTCATTATAGTTTCGATTTCCAACCTTTCCAATGTGAAGTTAAGGCTTAAAACAACTATTTCTAGTCACAATAAGCTTTGTGAAAGCTTTAATGATTATACTCATCTTGTTTACTTTCAAAACTCTTAGTTTGATTATTTATGTATCAAAATGGGTAAAACTTCATTATAGTTCGATTTCCAACGTTTCCAATGTGAAGTTAAGGCTTAAAACAACTATTTCTAGTCACAATAAGCTTTGTGAAAGCTTTAATGATTATACTCATCTTGTTTACTTTCAAAACTCTTAGTTTGATTATTTGTATCAAAATGGGTAAAACTTCATTATAGTTCGATTTCCAACCTTTCCAATGTGAAGTTAAGGCTTAAAACAACTATTTCTAGTCACAATAAGCTTTGTGAAAGCTTTAATGATTATACTCTTTGTTTACTTTCAAAACTCTTAGTTTGATTATTTGTATCAAAATGGGTAAAACTTCATTATAGTTCGATTTCCAACCTTTCCAATGTGAAGTTAAGGCTTAAAACAACTATTTCTAGTCACAATAAGCTTTGTGAAAGCTTTAATGATTATACTCGGCTTGTTTACTTTCAAAACTCTTAGTTTGATTATTTATGTCAAAATGGGTAAAACTTCATTATAGTTCAATTTCCCACGTTTCAATGTGAAGTTAAGGCTTAAAACAACTATTTCTAGTCACAATAAGCTTTGTAAAGCTTTAATGATTATGCTCATCTTGTTTACTTTCAAAACTCTTAGTTTGATTATTTGTATCAAAATGAGTAAACTTCATTATAGTTCGATTTCCAACCTTTCCAATGTGAAGTTAAGGCTTAAAACAACTATTTCTAGTCACAATAAGCTTTGTGAAAGCTTTAATGATTATACTCGGCTTGTTTACTTTCAAAACTCTTAGTTTGATTATTTGTATCAAAATGGGTAAAACTTCATTATAGTTCGATTTCCAACCTTTCCAATGTGAAGTTAAGGCTTAAAACAACTATTTCTAGTCAATAAGCTTTTGTGAAAGCTTTAATGATTATACTCATCTTGTTTACTTTCAAAACTCTTAGTTTGATTATTTGTATCAAAATGGGTAAAACTTCATTATAGTTCGATTTCCAACCTTTCCAATGTGAAGTTAAGGCTTAAAACAACTATTTCTAGTCACAATAAGCTTTGTGAAAGCTTTAATGATTATACTCGGCTTGTTTACTTTCAAAACTCTTAGTTTGATTATTTGTATCAAAATGGGTAAAACTTCATTATAGTTCGATTTCCAACCTTTCCAATGTGAAGTTAAGGCTTAAAACAACTATTTCTAGTCACAATAAGCTTTGTGAAAGCTTTAATGATTATACTCATCTTGTTTACTTTCAAAACTCTTAGTTTGATTATTTGTATCAAAATGGGTAAAACTTCATTATAGTTCGATTTCCAACCTTTCCAATGTGAAGTTAAGGCTTAAAACAACTATTTCTAGTCACAATAAGCTTTGTGAAAGCTTTAATGATTATACTCGGCTTGTTTACTTTCAAAACTCTTAGTTTGATTATTTGTATCAAAATGGGTAAAACTTCATTATAGTTCGATTTCCAACCTTTCCAATGTGAAGTTAAGGCTTAAAACAACTATTTCTAGTCACAATAAGCTTTGTGAAAGCTTTAATGATTATACTCTCTTTGTTTACTTTCAAAACTCTTAGTTTGATTATTTGTATCAAAATGGGTAAAACTTCATTATAGTTCGATTTCCAACCTTTCCAATGTGAAGTTAAGGCTTAAAACAACTATTTCTAGTCACAATAAGCTTTGTGAAAGCTTTAATGATTATACTCGGCTTGTTTACTTTCAAAACTCTTAGTTTGATTATTTATGTATCAAAATGGGTAAAACTTCATTATAGTTCGATTTCCAACCTTTCCAATGTGAAGTTAAGGCTTAAAACAACTATTTCTAGTCACAATAAGCTTTGTGAAAGCTTTAATGATTATGCTCATCTTTTGTTTACTTTCAAAACTCTTAGTTTGATTATTTGTATCAAAATGGGTAAAACTTCATTATAGTTCGATTTCCAACCTTTCCAATGTGAAGTTAAGGCTTAAAACAACTATTTCTAGTCACAATAAGCTTTGTGAAAGCTTTAATGATTATACTCATCTTGTTTACTTTCAAAACTCTTAGTTTGATTATTTGTATCAAAATGGGTAAAACTTCATTATAGTTCGATTTCCAACCTTTCCAATGTGAAGTTAAGGCTTAAAACAACTATTTCTAGTCACAATAAGCTTTGTGAAAGCTTTAATGATTATACTCGGCTTGTTTACTTTCAAAACTCTTAGTTTGATTATTTGTATCAAAATGGGTAAAACTTCATTATAGTTCGATTTCCAACCTTTCCAATGTGAAGTTAAGGCTTAAAACAACTATTTCTAGTCACAATAAGCTTTGTGAAAGCTTTAATGATTATACTCGGCTTGTTTACTTTCAAAACTCTTAGTTTGATTATTTGTATCAAAATGGGTAAAACTTCATTATAGTTCGATTTCCAACCTTTCCAATGTGAAGTTAAGGCTTAAAACAACTATTTCTAGTCACAATAAGCTTTGTGAAAGCTTTAATGATTATACTCATCGGCTTGTTTACTTTCAAAACTCTTAGTTTGATTATTTGTATCAAAATGGGTAAAACTTCATTATAGTTCGATTTCCAACCTTTCCAATGTGAAGTTAAGGCTTAAAACAACTATTTCTAGTCACAATAAGCTTTGTGAAAGCTTTAATGATTATACTCATCTTGTTTACTTTCAAAACTCTTAGTTTGATTATTTGTATCAAAATGGGTAAAACTTCATTATAGTTCGATTTCCAACCTTTCCAATGTGAAGTTAAGGCTTAAAACAACTATTTCTAGTCACAATAAGCTTTGTGAAAGCTTTAATGATTATACTCATCTTGTTTACTTTCAAAACTCTTAGTTTGATTATTTGTATCAAAATGGGTAAAACTTCATTATAGTTCGATTTCCAACCTTTCCAATGTGAAGTTAAGGCTTAAAACAACTATTTCTAGTCACAATAAGCTTTGTGAAAGCTTTAATGATTATACTCATCTTGTTTACTTTCAAAACTCTTAGTTTGATTATTTGTATCAAAATGGGTAAAACTTCATTATAGTTCGATTTCCAACCTTTCCAATGTGAAGTTAAGGCTTAAAACAACTATTTCTAGTCACAATAAGCTTTGTGAAAGCTTTAATGATTATACTCGGCTTGTTTACTTTTAAAACTCTTAGTTTGATAATTTATGTCAAAATGGGTAAAACTTTATTATAGTTCGATTTCCAACGTTTCCAATGTGAAGTTAAGGCTTAAAACAACTATTTCTAGTCACAATAAGCTTTGTGAAAGCTTTAATGATTATACTCATTTGTTTACTTTCAAAACTCTTAGTTTGATTATTTGTATCAAAATGGGTAAAACTTTATTATAGTTCGATTTCCAACCTTTTTCAATCCAATGTGAAGTTAAGGCTTAAAACAACTATTTCTAGTCACAATAAGCTTTGTGAAAGCTTTAATGATTATGCTCATCTTTTTACTTTCAAAACTCTTAGTTTGATTATTTGTATCAAAATGGGTAAAACTTCATTATAGATCGATTTCCAACCTTTCCAATGTGAAGTTAAGGCTGAAAACAACTATTTCTAGTCACAATAAGCTTTGTGAAAGCTTTAATGATTATACTCGGCTTGTTTACTTTCAAAACTCTTAGTTTGATTATTTATGTCAAAATGGGTAAAACTTCATTATAGTTCGATTTCCACGTTTCCAATGTGAAGTTAAGGCTTAAAACAACTATTTCTAATCACAATAAGCTTTGTGAAAGCTTTAATGATTATGCTCATCTTGTTTACTTTCAAAACTCTTAGTTTGATTATTTGTATCAAAATGGGTAAAACTTCATTATAGTTCGATTTCCAACCTTTCCAATGTGAAGTTAAGGCTTAAAACAACTATTTCTAGTCACAATAAGCTTTGTGAAAGCTTTAATGATTATACTCGGCTTGTTTACTTTCAAAACTCTTAGTTTGATTATTTATGTCAAAATGGGTAAAACTTCATTATAGTTCGATTTCCAACCTTTCCAATGTGAAGTTAAGGCTTAAAACAACTATTTCTAGTCACAATAAGCTTTGTGAAAGCTTTAATGATTATACTCATCTTGTTTACTTTCAAAACTCTTAGTTTGATTATTTGTATCAAAATGGGTAAAACTTCATTATAGTTCGATTTCCAACCTTTCCAATGTGAAGTTAAGGCTTAAAACAACTATTTCTAGTCACAATAAGCTTTGTGAAAGCTTTAATGATTATACTCGGCTTGTTTACTTTCAAAACTCTTAGTTTGATTATTTGTATCAAAATGGGTAAAACTTCATTATAGTTCGATTTCCAACCTTTCCAATGTGAAGTTAAGGCTTAAAACAACTATTTCTAGTCACAATAAGCTTTGTGAAAGCTTTAATGATTATACATCGGCTTGTTTACTTTCAAAACTCTTAGTTTGATTATTTGTATCAAAATGGGTAAAACTTCATTATAGTTCGATTTTCAACCTTTCCAATGTGAAGTTAAGGCTTAAAACAACTATTTCTAGTCACAATAAGCTTTGTGAAAGCTTTAATGATTATACTCATCTTGTTTACTTTCAAAACTCTTAGTTTGATTATTTGTATCAAAATGGGTAAAACTTCATTATAGTTCGATTTCCCACGTTTCCAATGTGATGTTAAGGCTTAAAACAACTATTTCTAGTCACAATAAGCTTTGTGAAAGCTTTAATGATTATACTCATCTTGTTTACTTTCAAAACTCTTAGTTTGATTATTTGTATCAAAATGGGTAAAACTTCATTATAGTTCGATTTCCAACCTTTCCAATGTGAAGTTAAGGCTTAAAACAACTATTTCTAGTCACAATAAGCTTTGTGAAAGCTTTAATGATTATGCTCATCTTTTGTTTACTTTCAAAACTCTTAGTTTGATTATTTGTATCAAAATGGGTAAAACTTCATTATAGTTCGATTTCCAACCTTTCCAATGTGAAGTTAAGGCTTAAAACAACTATTTCTAGTCACAATAAGCTTTGTGAAAGCTTTAATGATTATACTCGGCTTGTTTACTTTTTCAAACTCTTAGTTTGATTATTTGTATCAAAATGGGTAAAACTTCATTATAGTTCGATTTCCAACCTTTCCAATGTGAAGTTAAGGCTTAAAACAACTATTTCTAGTCACAATAAGCTTTGTGAAAGCTTTAATGATTATACTCATCTTGTTTACTTTCAAAACTCTTAGTTTGATTATTTGTATCAAAATGGGTAAAACTTCATTATAGTTCGATTTCCAACCTTTCCAATGTGAAGTTAAGGCTTAAAACAACTATTTCTAGTCACAATAAGCTTTGTGAAAGCTTTAATGATTATACTCGGCTTGTTTACTTTCAAAACTCTTAGTTTGATTATTTGTATCAAAATGGGTAAAACTTCATTATAGTTCGATTTCCAACCTTTCCAATGTGAAGTTAAGGCTTAAAACAACTATTTCTAGTCACAATAAGCTTTGTGAAAGCTTTAATGATTATGCTCATCTTTGTTTACTTTCAAAACTCTTAGTTTGATTATTTGTATCAAAATGGGTAAAACTTCATTATAGTTCGATTTCCAACCTTTCCAATGTGAAGTTAAGGCTTAAAACAACTATTTCTAGTCACAATAAGCTTTGTGAAAGCTTTAATGATTATACTCGGCTTGTTTGTTTACTTTCAAAACTTTAGTTTGATTATTTATGTCAAAATGGGTAAAACTTCATTATAGTTCGATTTCCAACCTTTCCAATGTGAAGTTAAGGCTTAAAACAACTATTTCTAGTCACAATAAGCTTTGTGAAAGCTTTAATGATTATGCTCATCTTGTTTACTTTTTACTTTCAAAACTCTTAGTTTGATTATTTGTATCAAAATGGGTAAAACTTCATATAGTTCGATTTCCAACCTTTCCAATGTGAAGTTAAGGCTTAAAACAACTATTTCTAGTCACAATAAGCTTTGTGAAAGCTTTAATGATTATACTCGGCTTGTTTACTTTCAAAACTCTTAGTTTGATTATTTGTATCAAAATGGGTAAAACTTCATTATAGTTCGATTTCCAACCTTTCCAATGTGAAGTTAAGGCTTAAAACAACTATTTCTAGTCACAATAAGCTTTGTGAAAGCTTTAATGATTATACTCGGCTTGTTTACTTTCAAAACTCTTAGTTTGATTATTTATGTCAAAATGGGTAAAACTTTAATTATAGTTCAATTTCCTTCACGTTTTTCCAACAATGTGAAGTTAAGGCTTAAAACAACTATTTCTAGTCACAATAAGCTTTGTAAAGCTTTAATGATTATGCTCATCTTGTTTACTTTCAAAACTCTTAGTTTGATTATTTGTATCAAAATGGGTAAGACTTCATTATAGTTCGATTTCCAACCTTTCCATGTGTTAAGGCTTAAAACAACTATTTCTAGTCACAATAAGCTTTGTGAAAGCTTTAATGATTATACTCGGCTTGTTTACTTTCAAAACTCTTAGTTTGATTATTTATGTCAAAATGGGTAAAACTTCATTATAGTTCGATTTCCAACCTTTCCAATGTGAAGTTAAGGCTTAAAACAACTATTTCTAGTCACAATAAGCTTTGTGAAAGCTTTAATGATTATGCTCATCTTGTTTACTTTCAAAACTCTTAGTTTGATTATTTGTATCAAAATGGGTAAAACTTCATTATAGTTCGATTTCCAACCTTTCCAAATGTGAAGTTAAGGCTTAAAACAACTATTTCTAGTCACAATAAGCTTTGTGAAAGCTTTAATGATTATACTCGGCTTGTTTTTACTTTCAAAACTCTTAGTTTGATTATTTATATCAAAATGGGTAAAACTTCATTATAGTTCGATTTCCAACCTTTCCAATGTGAAGTTAAGGCTTAAAACAACTATTTCTAGTCACAATAAGCTTTGTGAAAGCTTTAATGATTATACTCATCTTGTTTACTTTCAAAACTCTTAGTTTGATTATTTGTATCAAAATGGGTAAAACTTCATTATAGTTCGATTTCCAACCTTTCCAATGTGAAGTTAAGGCTTAAAACAACTATTTCTAGTCACAATAAGCTTTGTGAAAGCTTTAATGATTATACTCATCTTGTTTACTTTCAAAACTCTTAGTTTGATTATTTGTATCAAAATGGGTAAAACTTCATTATAGTTCGATTTCCAACCTTTCCAATGTGAAGTTAAGGCTTAAAACAACTATTTCTAGTCACAATAAGCTTTGTGAAAGCTTTAATGATTATACTCGAAAGCTTGTTTACTTTCAAAACTCTTAGTTTGATTATTTGTATCAAAATGGGTAAAACTTCATTATAGTTCGATTTCCAACCTTTCCAATGTGAAGTTAAGGCTTAAAACAACTATTTCTAGTCACAATAAGCTTTGTAAACTTTTTAATGATTATGCTCATCTTGTTTACTTTCAAAACTCTTAGTTTGATTATTTGTATCAAAATGGGTAAAACTTCATTATAGTTCGATTTCCAACCTTTCCAATGTGAAGTTAAGGCTTAAAACAACTATTTCTAGTCACAATAAGCTTTGTGAAAGCTTTAATGATTATACTCGGCTTGTTTACTTTCAAAACTCTTAGTTTGATTATTTGTATCAAAATGGGTAAAACTTCATTATAGTTCGATTTCCAACCTTTCCAATGTGAAGTTAAGGCTTAAAACAACTATTTCTAGTCACAATAAGCTTTGTGAAAGCTTTAATGATTATACTCGGCTTGTTTACTTTCAAAACTCTTAGTTTGATTATTTGTATCAAAATGGGTAAAACTTTATTTCATTATAGTTCGATTTCCAACCTTTCCAATGTGAATGTGAAGTTAAGGCTTAAAACAACTATTTCTAGTCACAATAAGCTTTGTGAAAGCTTTAATGATTATACTCGGCTTGTTTACTTTCAAAACTCTTAGTTTGATTATTTGTATCAAAATGGGTAAAACTTCATTATAGTTCGATTTCCAACCTTTCCAATGTGAAGTTAAGGCTTAAAACAACTATTTCTAGTCACAATAAGCTTTGTGAAAGCTTTAATGATTATACTCGGCTTGTTTACTTTCAAAACTCTTAGTTTGATTATTTGTATCAAAATGGGTAAAACTTCATTATAGTTCGATTTCCAACCTTTCCAATGTGAAGTTAAGGCTTAAAACAACTATTTCTAGTCACAATAAGCTTTGTGAAAGCTTTAATGATTATACTCATCTTGTTTACTTTCAAAACTCTTAGTTTGATTATTTGTATCAAAATGGGTAAAACTTCATTATAGTTCGATTTCCAACCTTTCCAATGTGAAGTTAAGGCTTAAAACAACTATTTCTAGTCACAATAAGCTTTGTGAAAGCTTTAATGATTATACTCATCTTGTTTACTTTCAAAACTCTTAGTTTGATTATTTGTATCAAAATGGGTAAAACTTCATTATAGTTCGATTTCCAACCTTTCCAATGTGAAGTTAAGGCTTAAAACAACTATTTCTAGTCACAATAAGCTTTGTGAAAGCTTTAATGATTATACTCGGCTTTGTTTACTTTCAAAACTCTTAGTTTGATTATTTGTATCAAAATGGGTAAAACTTCATTATAGTTCGATTTTTCCAACCTTTCCAATGTGAAGTTAAGGCTTAAAACAACTATTTCTAGTCACAATAAGCTTTGTGAAAGCTTTAATGATTATACTCATCTTGTTTACTTTCAAAACTCTTAGTTTGATTATTTATGTCAAAATGGGTAAAACTTCATTATAGTTCGATTTCCAACCTTTCCAATGTGAAGTTAAGGCTTAAAACAACTATTTCTAGTCACAATAAGCTTTGTGAAAGCTTTAATGATTATACTCGGCTTGTTTACTTTCAAAACTCTTAGTTTGATTATTTATGTCAAAATGGGTAAACTTCATTATAGTTCGATTTCCACCTTTCCAATGTGAAGTTAAGGCTTAAAACAACTATTTCTAGTCACAATAAGCTTTGTGAAAGCTTTAATGATTATGCTCATCTTGTTTACTTTCAAAACTCTTAGTTTGATTATTTATATCAAAATGGGTAAAACTTCATTATAGTTCGATTTCCAACCTTTCCAATGTGAAGTTAAGGCTTAAAACAACTATTTCTAGTCACAATAAGCTTTGTGAAAGCTTTAATGATTATACTCGGCTTGTTTACTTTCAAAACTCTTAGTTTGATTATTTATGTCAAAATGGGTAAAACTTCATTATAGTTCGATTTCCCACGTTTCCAATGTGAAGTTAAGGCTTAAAACAACTATTTCTAATCACAATAAGCTTTGTGAAAGCTTTAATGATTATGCTCATCTTGTTTACTTTCAAAACTCTTAGTTTGATTATTTGTATCAAAATGGGTAAAACTTCATTATAGTTCGATTTCCAACTCCAATGTGAAGTTAAGGCTTAAAATAACTATTTCTAGTCACAATAAGCTTTGTGAAAGCTTTAATGATTATACTCGGCTTGTTTACTTTCAAAACTCTTAGTTTGATTATTTGTATCAAAATGGGTAAAACTTCATTATAGTTCGATTTCCAACCTTTCCAATGTGAAGTTAAGGCTTAAAACAACTATTTCTAGTCACAATAAGCTTTGTGAAAGCTTTAATGATTATACTCGGCTTGTTTACTTTCAAAACTCTTAGTTTGATTATTTATGTCAAAATGGGTAAAACTTCATTATAGTTCGATTTCCACGTTTTCAATGTGAAGTTAAGGCTTAAAACAACTATTTCTAGTCACAATAAGCTTTGTGAAAGCTTTAATGATTATGCTCATCTTGTTTACTTTCAAAACTCTTAGTTTGATTATTTGTATCAAAATGGGTAAAACTTCATTATAGTTCGATTTCCAACCTTTCCAATGTGAAGTTAAGGCTTAAAACAACTATTTCTAGTTCTAGTCACAATAAGCTTTGTGAAAGCTTTAATGATTATACTCGGCTTGTTTACTTTCAAAACTCTTAGTTTGATTATTTGTATCAAAATGGGTAAAACTTCATTATAGTTCGATTTCCAACCTTTCCAATGTGAAGTTAAGGCTTAAAACAACTATTTCTAGTCACAATAAGCTTTGTGAAAGCTTTAATGATTATACTCATCTTGTTTACTTTCAAAACTCTTAGTTTGATTATTTGTATCAAAATGGGTAAAACTTCATTATAGTTCGATTTCCAACCTTTCCAATGTGAAGTTAAGGCTTAAAACAACTATTTCTAGTCACAATAAGCTTTGTGAAAGCTTTAATGATTATACTTTAATGATTATACTTGTTTACTTTCAAAACTCTTAGTTTGATTATTTGTATCAAAATGGGTAAAACTTCATTATAGTTCGATTTCCAACCTTTCCAATGTGAAGTTAAGGCTTAAAACAACTATTTCTAGTCACAATAAGCTTTGTGAAAGCTTTAATGATTATACTCATCTTGTTTACTTTCAAAACTCTTAGTTTGATTATTTGTATCAAAATGGGTAAAACTTCATTATAGTTCGATTTCCAACCTTTCCAATGTGAAGTTAAGGCTTAAAACAACTATTTCTAGTCACAATAAGCTTTGTGAAAGCTTTAATGATTATACTCGGCTTGTTTACTTTCAAAACTCTTAGTTTGATTATTTGTATCAAAATGGGTAAAACTTCATTATAGTTCGATTTCCAACCTTTCCAATGTGAAGTTAAGGCTTAAAACAACTATTTCTAGTCACAATAAGCTTTGTGAAAGCTTTAATGATTATACTCGGCTTGTTTACTTTCAAAACTCTTAGTTTGATTATTTGTATCAAAATGGGTAAAACTTCATTATAGTTCGATTTCCAACCTTTCCAATGTGAAGTTAAGGCTTAAAACAACTATTTCTAGTCACAATAAGCTTTGTGAAAGCTTTAATGATTATTATACTCCTTGTTTACTTTTTCAAAACTCTTAGTTTGATTATTTATGTCAAAATGGGTAAAACTTCATTATAGTTCGATTTCCAACGTTTCCAATGTGAAGTTAAGGCTTAAAACAACTATTTCTAGTCACAATAAGCTTTGTGAAAGCTTTAATGATTATGCTCATCTTGTTTACTTTCAAAACTCTTAGTTTGATTATTTGTATCAAAATGGGTAAAACTTCATTATAGTTCGATTTCCAACCTTTCCAATGTGAAGTTAAGGCTTAAAACAACTATTTCTAGTCACAATAAGCTTTGTGAAAGCTTTAATGATTATACTCGGCTTGTTTACTTTCAAAACTCTCTTAGGTTTGTTTATTTATGTCCAAAAATGGGTAAAACTTCGTTATAGATTCGATTGCCAACGTTCCCGAATATGGAAGTTGATGGCTTAAAACAACGATTTCTACTCGAAATAAGCGTTTGTAGATAAAATTAATGTTTATACCCTAAACATGTTAAATTTCTCAAACTCTTACGAATTTATTATTTATGTCAAGGAAATCGTTAAAACTTCATTATCGATCCTATGTCACAGTTACCTACTGTGAAGTTAAGGGTGATAACAACGATTTCTAGTTACAATACAGCGTTTATGAGCATATTAATATGGTTATGCTGCGGCTTGTTTTAATTTTAAAACTCTTAGAATTTGTTGATTTTATGTCAAAATGGGTAAAACTTTATTGTAATCCTATGTCCCCTTTGGGCCCTAATGTGAAATTAAGGCTTAAAAAAACTATTTCAAATTACAATAGGCTTTGTGACAGCTATTAATGACTATACTAATAAGCTTGTTTACTTTCAAAACTCTTAGTTTGTTTATTGCCATGAAAATGGGTAAAACTTCATTATAATTCGATTTCCCACGTTTTCAATGTGAAGTTTTATAGGCTTTAAAACAACTAACTTCTTAGTCCGCGATAAGCTTTGTGAAAGCTTTAATGATTATGTCACAGTAAACGTTTGCTTTCCAAAACTGTTAGTTCAATTATTATTATGCTTAATCAAAATGGGTAAAACTTCATTATAATTCGATTTCCCATGTTTCCAATGTGAAGTTAAGGCTTAAAACAACTGTTTCTGATACATGCTAATAAGCTATGTGAAAGCTTTAATGGTTATACTCTGCTTGTTTACTTTCAAAACTATTGGTTTTATTATTTATGTCGAAAATGGGTAAAACTTCGTTTATAATTGAGTTCCAATGTTGCTTATGTAAAGTTAAGGCTTATAACAATGAGTTCTATTGAAATAGCGTTTGTAGATAAAAATATGTTTATGCTCGTCTTGTTAAATTTTAAAAACTCTTAGGAAATTATGATTTTATTCAAAATCATTAAATACTTGACATTATCGTCTATGTCCCCACGTTCCTACTTGAAGTTAAAGCTGAAAACAACGATTTCTAGTTACAATAGGGCTTTGTGACATATTAATGGTTATACTCGAAGCTTATTTACTTTCAAAACTCTTAGTTTGTTTATTTATGTCAAAATAGGTAAAACTTCGTTAAAATTCGATTTCGAGCGTATTCAATGTGAATTTAAGAGCTTAAAACAACTATTTACCTGATGACATAAGCTTTGTGAAAGCTTTAATGATCATACTTAGCTTGTTTACTTTCAAAACTCTTAGTTTTATTATTTATGTCAAAATAGATGACAAACTTAGATTTATGGATCGATTTCTAAACGTTCCCAAATATGATGTTATGGCTTAAAGCAGCGATTTCTGTTAGAAATAAGCGTTTGTAGATAAAATATGTTTATCTTCGTCTTGTTAAATATTAAAACTTTCTTAGAATTATGATTTTATTCAAAATAAGTGAAAACTTCATTATCATCGTCCTATGTCCCACGTTCCCTACTTGAAATTTAAAGGAAGTGAAAGCAACTTGATTTCTGAATTACTGATAAGCTTTGTGACATATTAATGATTATACTAGAAGCATTGTCTACTTTCAAAACTACTTAGTTTGTTTTATTTATGTCAAAATGGGTAAAACTTCATTATAATTCGATTTCTCGCGATTTTTCAATACGAATTTAAGGAAATAAAACAACTATTTCTTGTCTGAATAAACTTTGTGAAAGCTTTAATGATTATACTCGGCTTGTTTGCTGCTTTCAAAACTCTTAGTTTGATTACTTATATATCAAAATCGGGTAAAACTTCATTATAAGTTCGATTTCCCATGTTTCCCATTGTAAAGTAAAGGCTTAAAACTAACTATTTCTATTCAAAATAAAAGCTTTGTAGATAAAATATGCTTTAATAGTTGCCCTAGTCATGTTAAATTTTAAAACTGTTTAGAATTGACGATTTATATCCATTAGAAATCGTTAAAACTAAATTATCGTCCTGTGTCCCACATGTTCCCTACGTGAAGTTAGGGGCTGAAAACAACGATTTATAGTTACAATAAAAAGCGTTCTAGATAACATATTAATGTTTATGCTAAGATCTTGTTAAATATTCAAGACTCTTAGAATTGTTGATTTTATGACAAAATAGTTAAAACTTTATTACTAATCGTCTATTGTCCCGCGTTTCCTACGTTAAGTTAAGGCTTTAAAACAACGATTTCAAGTTAGTCATAAGCTTTGTGACAGCTATTAATAGGTCATTCTAGAAGCTTGTTTACTTTCAAAACTCTTAGTTTGTGATTTATTTATGTCAAAATGGGTAAAATTTCTAGTTATAATTCGATTTTCTAGACGTTTTCAATGTAGAAGTTAAAGGCTTAAAACAACTATTTCTAAGTCACAATAAGCTTTGTGAGAAGCTTTAATAGATTATACTCGGCTTGTTTACATTGAAAACTCTTAGTTCAGAAATTATTTATGTCAATAGATGGGTAAAACTTTATTCTGGATTCGATTTCCAGCATGTTTCCAATGTGAAGTTAAGGCTTAAAACAACGATTTCCTATTCACAACAAACGTTCAGGGTAAAGCTGTTAATGATTATACAAATCTTGATTAAATATTCAAGACTCTTGGAAGTATGATTATTTATGTCAAAATAGTTAAAACTTACGGTATAGTTAGAATTTCCAATGTTCCCATTGTGAAGTTAAGAAATTTGAAAACAATGATTTCTGGTCAAAAGAAGCGTTTATAGATAAAATTAATGTTTATGCTCTGAAGCATGTTGTAATTTCAAAACTCTTAGAATTATGTTTATTTATGTCAAAATCGTTGAAACTCCATTTATCAATCCTATGTCCCGTTTTCCTACTGTGAAGTTGAGGCTGAAAACAACGATTTCTAGTTATAATAAACTTTGTGACACTATTCATGATTATACTAGAAACTTGTTTGCTTTCAAAACTCTTAGTTTTATTATTTATGACAAAATGGGTAAAACTTCATTATAATTCGATTTCCCACGTTCCCAGATTTGAAGTTAAGGTTTAAAACAACTATTTCCTATTCAAAATAAGCTTTTGTAGATAAAATTTGGTTGCCTCCTAAACGTGTTAGGTAAAACTCTTAATTTGATGATTTATGTCAAAATCGTTAAAACTTCGTTATAATTCACAATATGCACGTTCACTACTGTGAAAGTTAAAGAAATTTGAAAGCTTGACGATTTCTGATTTTACAATAAAGCTTTATGATAAGGCTATTAATGATTATGCTATTAGAGTTGTTTACTTTGAAAACTCTTGACGGTTTAATTGTTTATGTCAAAATGGGAAAAACTTTGTTTACTAGTTCGATTTCCCATGTTTCCAATGTGAAGTTAAGGCTTAAAACAAGCTTCTATTTCTTGTGCACAATAAGCTTTGTGAAAGCTTTAATGATTATACTCGGCACGTTTGCTTTTAGAAACTCTTGGTTTGCCTTGTTTATGTCAAAATAGTTAAAACTTCGTTATAATTCGATTTTCAACGTTCCCGATGTGTGAAGTTAAGGCTTAAAACAAGTGATTTCTAGTGCAAGAACGTTTAGATAGATAATTTGTATAATGTTTATGCTCGTTGTTAAATTTTAAAACTCTTAGAATTATGATTTGTATTAAAATCGTTAAAACCTCCATTATGTCGTCCTGTGTCCCCACGTTCCCTAACGTGAAGTTGGAAATGAGAAACAACGATTTCTGGTTACACAATAAACTTTGGCGACATATTAATGAATTATACTGGCGACTTATTTTGCATACCAAAACTCTTGGTTTGTTTAATTTATGTCAAAATGGGTAAGACACTAAATTGTAATTGGATTTTCAGGCGTATTCAATATGAGAGATTAAAGGCTAAAAACAACAATCTTTCTAGTCACGATAGCTTTTGTAGCTTTAATGATTGCCCTGCTAGGCTTGTTTTACTTTCAAAACTATGATTTTATTATTTGACTGTACTTAAAATCGTTAAAACTTCATTATGTGATTCGATTCCAAGCGTTCCCAAACGTGATGTTGAAGGCTTAAAACAACGTTTTTCCTGTTAGAAATAAAGCGTTTGTAGATAAAATATGTTTATGCTCAGATGTGTTGTTAAATTTTAAAACTCTTAGAATTATATGATTTTATGCAAAATCATTGAAACTTCATTAGCATGTAGATCTACATGTCCACGCGTTCCTACTTGAAGTTAAGAAATTTGAAAACAACTTGATTTCTGGTTACCTTAAGCTTTGTGACATATTGACAGTGGTTATACTCGGCTTATTTTACTTTCAAAAACTCTTAGTTTTGTTTATTTATCTGTCAAAATGGGTAAAACTTCATTAAATTAAGTTTTCCGACGTATTCAATGACCTTGAAGTTAAGGCTTAAAACAACTATTTCTAGTCACAATAAACTTTGTGAAAGCTTTAATGATTATGCTCGGCTTGTTTACTTTCAAAACTCTTAGTTTTATTATTTCTGTCAAAATGGGTAAAACTACATTATAATTCAATTTCCAGCGTTCCCAACGTGATGTTATGGCTTAAAACAACGGAATTTCTATTAGAAATAAGCGTTTGTAGATAAAATATGTTTGTGCTATGCCGTCTTGTTAAATTTTACAAAACTACCTAGAATTATGATTTTACATGTACAAAATACGTTGAAGGCTTCATTATCGTCACATGTCCAGCGTTTTCCCACCCACTTGAAGTTAGGGAAATTTGGAAGAACAACGATTTCTAGTTACAATAGGCTTTGTGACATATTAATGATTATACTTTCGGCATGTTTATCTATCAAAACTCTTAGATTTGTTTATTTATGTCAAAATGGGTGCGAACTTTAGTATAATTCGATTTCCACGTTTTTCAAGTAGTGAAGTTAAGGCTTAAACAACTATTTCTGGTCATGATAAAGCTTTAGTAGAAAGCTTTTATGATTATGCTCAGCTTGTTTGCACTTTCAAAAATACTTAGTTTTATTATTTATGTCAAAATGGGTAAAACTTCATTATAGTTCGAATTCCAAACGTTCCCATTGCTGAGAGTTAAGGTTTAAAACAACGATTTCTATTCAAAAATAAGCGTTTGTAGATAAAATATGTTTATGCTCGTCTTGTTAAATTTTAAAACTCTTAGAATTACGATTTTATCCAAAATCGATTAAAACTTTATTATCGTCCTATGTCTATAAAATTTATTTCTAACTTGAAGATTGGAAGAGCTGAGAAACAACGATTTCCTGGTTCCACAATAAGCATTTGTATTTACAGACTTTTATATTAATGATTCTACTTTGCATTGTTTACTTTGAAAACTCTTAGTTTTGTTTATTTATGACAAAATGGGTAAAGCTTCATTATGATTCAGGTCCCATGTTTCGAATGTGCAAGTTAAAGCTTAAAACAACTATTTCAAGTCACAATAGCTTTGTGAAAGCTTTAATGATTGTGCTCGACATGTTTGCACTTTTAAAACTCTTAGTTTGATTGTTTATGTCAAAATGGGTAAAACTTCATTACCAGTTCGAATTTTCGCGTTCCCAAATGTGAAGTTAAAGGCTTAAAACAACGATTTCTATTCAAAATAAGCGTTTGTAGATAAAATTTAATGATTATACTCTAGTCTTGTTAAATTTTAAAACTTCTTAGAATCAATGATTTTATGTCAAAATGCATTAAGACTTCATTATAGTTCGATTTCCAACCTTTCCAATGTGAAGTTAAGGCTTAAAACAACTATTTCTAGTCACAATAAGCTTTGTGAAAGCTTTAATGATTATACTCGGCTTGTTTACTTTCAAAACTCTTAGTTTGATTATTTATGTCAAAATGGGTAAAACTTCATTATAGTTCGATTTCCAACCTTTCCAATGTGAAGTTAAGGCTTAAAACAACTATTTCTAGTCACAATAAGCTTTGTGCTTTGTGAAAGCTTTAATGATTATACTCTCATCTTGTTTACTTTCAAAACTCTTAGTTTGATTATTTGTATCAAAATGGGTAAAACTTCATTATAGTTCGATTTCCAACCTTTCCAATGTGAAGTTAAGGCTTAAAACAACTATTTCTAGTCACAATAAGCTTTGTGAAAGCTTTAATGATTATACTCGGCTTGTTTACTTTCAAAACTCTTAGTTTGATTATTTGTATCAAAATGGGTAAAACTTCATTATAGTTCGATTTCCAACCTTTCCAATGTGAAGTTAAGGCTTAAAACAACTATTTCTAGTCACAATAAGCTTTGTGAAAGCTTTAATGATTATACTCGGCTTGTTTACTTTCAAAACTCTTAGTTTGATTATTTGTATCAAAATGGGTAAAACTTCATTATAGTTCGATTTCCAACCTTTCCAATGTGAAGTTAAGGCTTAAAACAACTATTTCTAGTCACAATAAGCTTTGTGAAAGCTTTAATGATTATTATCTCTTGTTTACTTTCTTTCAAAACTCTTAGTTTGATTATTTGTATCAAAATGGGTAAAACTTCATTATAGTTCGATTTCCAACCTTTCCAATGTGAAGTTAAGGCTTAAAACAACTATTTCTAGTCACAATAAGCTTTGTGAAAGCTTTAATGATTATACTCGGCTTGTTTACTTTCAAAACTCTTAGTTTGATTATTTGTATCAAAATGGGTAAAACTTCATTATAGTTCGATTTCCAACCTTTCCAATGTGAAGTTAAGGCTTAAAACAACTATTTCTAGTCACAATAAGCTTTGTGAAAGCTTTAATGATTATTATGCTCATCTTGTTTACTTTCAAAACTCTTAGTTTGATTATTTGTATCAAAATGGGTAAAACTTCATTATAGTTCGATTTCCAACCTTTCCAATGTGAAGTTAAGGCTTAAAACAACTATTTCTAGTCACAATAAGCTTTGTGAAAGCTTTAATGATTATACTCATCTTGTTTACTTTCAAAACTCTTAGTTTGATTATTTGTATGTATCAATGGGTAAAACTTCATTATAGTTCGATTTCCAACCTTTCCAATGTGAAGTTAAGGCTTAAAACAACTATTTCTAGTCACAATAAGCTTTGTGAAAGCTTTAATGATTATACTCATCTTGTTTACTTTCAAAACTCTTAGTTTGATTATTTGTATCAAAATGGGTAAAACTTCATTATAGTTCGATTTCCAACCTTTCCAATGTGAAGTTAAGGCTTAAAACAACTATTTCTAGTCACAATAAGCTTTGTGAAAGCTTTAATGATTATACTCATCTTTGTTTACTTTCAAAACTCTTAGTTTGATTATTTGTATCAAAATGGGTAAAACTTCATTATAGTTCGATTTCCAACCTTTCCAATGTGAAGTTAAGGCTTAAAACAACTATTTCTAGTCACAATAAGCTTTGTGAAAGCTTTAATGATTATACTCATCTTGTTTACTTTCAAAACTCTTAGTTTGATTATTTATAAAATGGGTAAAACTTCATTATAGTTCGATTTCCACGTTTCCAATGTGAAGTTAAGGCTTAAAACAACTATTTCTAGTCACAATAAGCTTTGTGAAAGCTTTAATGATTATGCTCATCTTGTTTACTTTCAAAACTCTTAGTTTGATTATTTGTATCAAAATGGGTAAAACTTCATTATAGTTCGATTTCCAACCTTTCCAATGTGAAGTTAAGGCTTAAAACAACTATTTCTAGTCACAATAAGCTTTGTGAAAGCTTTAATGATTATACTCGGCTTGTTTACTTTCAAAACTCTTAGTTTGATTATTTGTATCAAAATGGGTAAAACTTCATTATAGTTCGATTTCCAACCTTTCCAATGTGAAGTTAAGGCTTAAAACAACTATTTCTAGTCACAATAAGCTTTGTGAAAGCTTTAATGATTATACTCGGCTTGTTTACTTTCAAAACTCTTAGTTTGATTATTTGTATCAAAATGGGTAAAACTTCATTATAGTTCGATTTCCAACCTTTCCAATGTGAAGTTAAGGCTTAAAACAACTATTTCTAGTCACAATAAGCTTTGTGAAAGCTTTAATGATTATACTCGGCTTGTTTACTTTCAAAACTCTTAGTTTGATTATTTGTATCAAAATGGGTAAAACTTCATTATAGTTCGATTTCCAACCTTTCCAATGTGAAGTTAAGGCTTAAAACAACTATTTCTAGTCACAATAAGCTTTGTGAAAGCTTTAATGATTATACTCGGCTTGTTTATTTTAAAACTCTTAGGTGTAGTTTTATTCAAAATAAGTTAGACATATTAGTCTATGTCAGCGTTCCCTACACATGGAAGTTAAGAAAGCTTAAAATAAATCTGATTTCCTAAGTTACAATAAACTTCGTGAAGCATATTAATGATTGCTAAATAAACATGTTTACTTTCAAAACTCTGTAGATTTGATTATTTATGTCAAAATGAGTATAAACTTCAATATAGTTGAGTTTCGCATGACGCTTTCTAATGTAAAGTTACAGGCTTCAGAACAACTAAGCTTCTAGATCACAGTAAGCTTTGTGAAAGCTTTAATGATTATGCTTTCAAACTTGTTTGCATTCAAAACTCTTAGTTGTTTGATTCTTTATATCAAATTAATTAAACACAAATTCATGATACGATTTTCCAACCTGTTCCCAGCCTCGTGAAGTTATAAACTTTAAAAACAATTACTTATTAATGTTAATGATTTATGAATAGCTAAAATATCATTTTGTAACTAGTCATTGTTAAATTTCAAAACTCTTAGAATTATGATTATTAAAATCAGACTGGGTAAAACTTCATTATAGTCCTTTACTATGGACATAAGCGTTCTAATTGATAGTTAAGGGTTAAAACAACGATTTACAAATTTACAATAGGCTTTGTGACACATATTGAATGACGCGTACTAAACATGTTTACTCAAGCTATTGAGCTTTGATTGTTTATAATCAAAATGGTGCAACTTCATTATATGATCGAGTTTTAGCATTTTCCAATGTCAATTTAAGGCTTAAAACAATCCACGTTGGCTGATCCATTAGCTTTGAGAGAGCACCCCGTTAATTAGTTATATTTATCGACATAATGCTTTTGGAAAAACTCTTGAGTTTGTATTATAATATATCAAAATAGTTATAACTCTCATTATAATCTTCGAATTTTGCATGACCTTCCCGATATAGTTTTAGTCCATTTAAAAACACTTGATTTTTATTCGCCATTAAGAAATTTGCATGAATAAAATTAATGATTATCAACAATCTACTTTTGTTTACTTTTCAAAGACTTTTAAACGACTATCAATTATCAAAATAAATTTAAGAGAATGTCTGTTGCGCGTGCATAATGCATATGAGAATGTTTATTTTGTTTCATCATACAGTTTAGCAAATAACTGACAATATTTAACCCTGTCATCCCGAGACACCACATTTGACTATTTGTGATCATCAAATTAATATATTTGATTTACGTTCACTAAAAATTATATATTTAAAACAATCGATTTTCTGAATTCCTAAATAAACTTTATGACAAGTATTTGACGATTATGCTCTCGCTTGTTTGCATTCAAGACTGCTTGGTTTGGATTATTATATATTAAAAGTTGGTAAAACCCCATTATCGTTTGATTTGATATTGATCGTCATATATATTTAAAATAACTATTTAATGTAGATACATTTTGTTTTTAATATTGTTTATCTGAGTATTTACAACTTTAGTTTTACTAGTCATGATAAAAGTGTAAGAATGTATTATGTCTGACAACCTTCCGACCTCAAATTATACGAACACTATTGTCATACAGTTTTATAAAGCATTAATGATTATACTCACTATTAATAAACTTAGTCTGTCATTTATACAATAAAACCTTCATTATAGTTAGACACAAGGACGAGCAATTCCGTCAATATCACACACAGAGTCGAGAGAAACCCGAGAGTCACACCTTTATTTCATTTTCATAAAACGAGGCTGATTATAATTGAAATGGCAAACTACATTATGTTTCCGTTTTCCAACCTTCCAATGTAAAGTATGTCAAAATGAATACTGTTTGTCGTAATAAGCTTCGTCAAAGCTGACGATTGTTCGCCTAACATTTAAAACTCTCAATTATTGATTATTTGTATCAAAATGTAAATTAAACTTCATTATAGTCCTATGTTGAATTCTATACAGATGGAAGTTAGAGAGGCTTAAAACTAGCGAATATTTCAGTTTACAATAGAAGCTTTGTGACATAGCTTAATCGATTATATATTCCGCCTGTTTACTTTCAAAACTCTTGATTTTTCGACTAATTATGTCAAAATGGGTAAAACTTCATTATAATTGATTTCCAACGTTTTAAATACTTGAAGTTAGGCGCAAACAATATTACTAGTCACAATAAGCTTTACCTTAAAAATTTAATCATGATACTTGTCTTAGCTTTACTTTATAAAAGCTCTAAGTTTTACGATTAATGTCCACAATGTTTAAGACATTATTATAGTTCGATTCGATAACCAGCGTTCCACGATGGTCAGAGCAATAGCAGCTTGAATCTCGCTAACATGATTAGCGTTCTTTAGAGATTTAATGTTTATACTAGTGGGCTGTTTAAATTTTCAAAACTCTTAGAATTGTAATATTAATGTCAAATCGTTAAAACTACTATTATAGCTCATGTGTCACGGTTCACTACTGTGAAGTTGAAAGGCAGCTTAAAATCGCGATTTCTGGTTACGACATCAAAGCTTGTGAAAGCTCATAGTAATTCTCACCTGCTGAACACGTTTGCATAAACTCTTAGATTTTGATTGTTGTAACGCAAAATGGTGAAACTTCATTTTATAGGTTCGTTCTCACATTTTTCAATGTGCAAATTCAGGCCTAAAACAACTATTTCTTGTCCGCGACAAGCTTTGTGCAAGCTTTAATAGTATAATACTCGCATTGTTTACTTTCTAAACTCTTAGTTTGATTATTTGTGTCAAATAAAACTTGTTATAGTTCCATTTCAATGCCAACGTGAAGTTAAGGTTTAAACAACTATTTTCAACATAATGCTTAAAAGTACAAAGCCTCTAAAGAATGGTGTTCATCTGTTTACCAAACTCTAGTTTGATTATTTGTTTCAAATGCAAAAGACTTCATTATGTCTTATTTTCAACCTTTAGAATGTGGAAGTTATAGCTTAAAACAACTATTTCTATTCACAATAAGCTTTGTGAAAGCTTTAATGATTATACTCATCTTGTTTACTTTCAAAACTCTTAGTTTGATTATTTGTATCAAAATGGGTAAAACTTCATTATAGTTCGATTTCCAACCTTTCCAATGTGAAGTTAAGGCTTAAAATAACTATTTCTAGTCACAATAAGCTTTGTGAAAGCTTTAATGATTATACTCGGCTTGTTTACTTTCAAAACTCTTAGTTTGATTATTTGTATCAAAATGGGTAAAACTTCATTATAGTTCGATTTCCAACCTTTTTGTGAAATGTTTAAGGCTTAAAACAACTATTTCTAGTCACAATAAGCTTTGTGAAAGCTTTAATGATTATACTCGGCTTGTTTACTTTCAAAACTCTTAGTTTGATTATTTGTATCAAAATGGGTAAAACTTCATTATAGTTCGATTTCCAACCTTTCCAATGTGAAGTTAAGGCTTAAAACAACTATTTCTAGTCACAATAAGCTTTGTGAAAGCTTTAATGATTATACTCATCTTGTTTACTTTCAAAACTCTTAGTTTGATTATTTGTATCAAAATGGGTAAAACTTCATTATAGTTCGATTTCCAACCTTTCCAATGTGAAGTTAAGGCTTAAAACAACTATTTCTAGTCACAATAAGCTTTGTATTTCTAGTCAAAGCTTTAATGATGATTATACTCGGCTTGTTTACTTTCAAAACTCTTAGTTTGATTATTTGTATCAAAATGGGTAAAACTTCATTATAGTTCGATTTCCAACCTTTCCAATGTGAAGTTAAGGCTTAAAACAACTATTTCTAGTCACAATAAGCTTTGTGAAAGCTTTAATGATTATACTCATCTTGTTTACTTTCAAAACTCTTAGTTTGATTATTTGTATCAAAATGGGTAAAACTTCATTATAGTTCGATTTCCAACCTTTCCAATGTGAAGTTAAGGCTTAAAACAACTATTTCTAGTCACAATAAGCTTTGTGAAAGCTTTAATGATTATACTCATCTTGTTTACTTTCAAAACTCTTAGTTTGATTATTTGTATCAAAATGGGTAAAACTTCATTATAGTTCGATTTCCAACCTTTCCAATGTGAAGTTAAGGCTTAAAACAACTATTTCTAGTCACAATAAGCTTTGTGAAAGCTTTAATGATTATACTCATCTTGTTTACTTTCAAAACTCTTAGTTTGATTATTTGTATCAAAATGGGTAAAACTTCATTATAGTTCGATTTCCAACCTTTCCAATGTGAAGTTAAGGCTTAAAACAACTATTTCTAGTCACAATAAGCTTTGTGAAAGCTTTAAGATTATGCTCATCTTGTTTACTTTCAAAACTCTTAGTTTGATTATTTGTATCAAAATGGGTAAAACTTCATTATAGTTCGATTTCCAACCTTTCCAATGTGAAGTTAAGGCTTAAAACAACTATTTCTAGTCACAATAAGCTTTGTGAAAGCTTTAATGATTATACTCATCTTGTTTACTTTCAAAACTCTTAGTTTGATTATTTGTATCAAAATGGGTAAAACTTCATTATAGTTCGATTTCCAACCTTTCCAATGTGAAGTTAAGGCTTAAAACAACTATTTCTAGTCACAATAAGCTTTGTGAAAGCTTTAATGATTATACTCATCTTGTTTACTTTCAAAACTCTTAGTTTGATTATTTGTATCAAAATGGGTAAAACTTCATTATAGTTCGATTTCCAACCTTTCCAATGTGAAGTTAAGGCTTAAAACAACTATTTCTAGTCACAATAAGCTTTGTGAAAGCTTTAATGATTATACTCATCTTGTTTACTTTCAAAACTCTTAGTTTGATTATTTGTATCAAAATGGGTAAAACTTCATTATAGTTCGATTTCCAACCTTTCCAATGTGAAGTTAAGGCTTAAAACAACTATTTCTAGTCACAATAAGCTTTGTGAAAGCTTTAATGATTATACTCATTTGTTTACTTTCAAAACTCTTAGTTTGATTATTTGTATCAAAATGGGTAAAACTTCATTATAGTTCGATTTCCAACCTTTCCAATGTGAAGTTAAGGCTTAAAACAACTATTTCTAGTCACAATAAGCTTTGTGAAAGCTTTAATGATTATATTATACTCGGCTTGTTTACTTTCAAAACTCTTAGTTTGATTATTTGTATCAAAATGGGTAAAACTTCATTATAGTTCGATTTCCAACCTTTCCAATGTGAAGTTAAGGCTTAAAACAACTATTTCTAGTCACAATAAGCTTTGTGAAAGCTTTAATGATTATACTCGGCTTGTTTACTTTCAAAACTCTTAGTTTGATTATTTGTATCAAAATGGGTAAAACTTCATTATAGTTCGATTTCCAACCTTTCCAATGTGAAGTTAAGGCTTAAAACAACTATTTCTAGTCACAATAAGCTTTGTGAAAGCTTTAATGATTATACTCATCTTGTTTACTTTCAAAACTCTTAGTTTGATTATTTGTATCAAAATGGGTAAAACTTCATTATAGTTCGATTTCCAACCTTTCCAATGTGAAGTTAAGGCTTAAAACAACTATTTCTAGTCACAATAAGCTTTGTGAAAGCTTTAATGATTATACTCTCATCTTGTTTACTTTCAAAACTCTTAGTTTGATTATTTGTATCAAAATGGGTAAAACTTCATTATAGTTCGATTTCCAACCTTTCCAATGTGAAGTTAAGGCTTAAAACAACTATTTCTAGTCACAATAAGCTTTGTGAAAGCTTTAATGATTATACTCATCTTGTTTACTTTCAAAACTCTTAGTTTGATTATTTGTATCAAAATGGGTAAAACTTCATTATATAGTTATTTTCCAACCTTTCCAATGTGAAGTTAAGGCTTAAAACAACTATTTCTAGTCACAATAAGCTTTGTGAAAGCTTTAATGATTATACTCATCTTGTTTACTTTCAAAACTCTTAGTTTGATTATTTGTATCAAAATGGGTAAAACTTCATTATAGTTCGATTTCCAACCTTTCCAATGTGAAGTTAAGGCTTAAAACAACTATTTCTAGTCACAATAAGCTTTGTGAAAGCTTTAATGATTATACTCGGCTTGTTTACTTTCAAAACTCTTAGTTTGATTATTTATGTCAAAATGGGTAAAACTTCATTATAGTTCGATTTCCCACGTTTCCAATGTGAAGTTAAGGCTTAAAACAACTATTTCTAGTCACAATAAGCTTTGTGAAAGCTTTAATGATTATACTCATCTTGTTTACTTTCAAAACTCTTAGTTTGATTATTTGTATCAAAATGGGTAAAACTTCATTATAGTTCGATTTCCAACCTTTCCAATGTGTGAAGTTAAGGCTTAAAACAACTATTTCTAGTCACAATAAGCTTTGTGAAAGCTTTAATGATTATGCTCATCTTGTTTACTTTCAAAACTCTTAGTTTGATTATTTGTATCAAAATGGGTAAAACTTCATTATAGTTCGATTTCCAACCTTTCCAATGTGAAGTTAAGGCTTAAAACAACTATTTCTAGTCACAATAAGCTTTGTGAAAGCTTTAATGATTATACTCGGCTTGTTTACTTTCAAAACTCTTAGTTTGATTATTTATGTCAAAATGGGTAAAACTTCATTATAGTTCGATTTCCAACGTTTTCAATGTGAAGTTAAGGCTTAAAACAACTATTTCTAGTCACAATAAGCTTTGTGAAAGCTTTAATGATTATGCTCATCTTGTTTACTTTCAAAACTCTTAGTTTGATTATTTGTATCAAAATGGGTAAAACTTCATTATAGTTCGATTTCCAACCTTTCCAATGTGAAGTTAAGGCTTAAAACAACTATTTCTAGTCACAATAAGCTTTGTGAAAGCTTTAATGATTATACTCGGCTTGTTTACTTTCAAAACTCTTAGTTTGATTATTTATGTCAAAATGGGTAAAACTTCATTATAGTTCGATTTCCACCTTTCAATGTGAAGTTAAGGCTTAAAACAACTATTTCTAGTCACAATAAGCTTTGTGAAAGCTTTAATGATTATACTCATCTTGTTTACTTTTCGAAAAATCTAGTTTGATTTATTTGTATCAAAATGGGCAAAACTACATTATTGATCGATTTCCAAACCTTTCCAATGTGAAATTAAGGCTGAAAATAACGATTTCTAGGTCACAATAAGCTTTGCCAAAAGCTTTCATGATTGAGTACTCGGCTTGTTCACTTTGGCAAAACTCTTAGTTTGATTATTTGTATCAAAATAGGTAAGACTTCATTATAGCTCCGATTTCCAACCTCTCCAATGTGAATTTACTGTTTAAACAACTATTTAGTCACAATGAAGCTTTGCAGAAATCTTTTAATGATTATACAATGCTAATTTGTTTACTTTCAAAACTCCTTAGTTTTGATTATTTATGTCAAAATAGGTAAGTCATCATTATAGTTCGATTTTCCATACATTTCCAAGGTGAAGTTAAGGCTTAAAACAACTATTTCTTGTCACAATAAGCTTTGTGAAAAGCTTTAATGATTATACTGCTTACTTGTTTTACTTTCAAAACTCTTAGTTTAATTATTTGTATCAAATGGGTAAGACATCATTAGGTAGTCTTGATTTCCAACCTTTCCAACGTGAAGTTAAGGGCTTCTAAATAAAGATTTTCTAGTCAACAATATGCTTTGTCAAAGCTTTTAATGATTATAGCTCGCCAGCTGGTAACTTTGAAAACTCTTGGTTTGATTACTCAGATCAAAATGGTAAAAACTTTATTATAGCTTTGATTTCCCACGTTTTCAACGTGTTGAAGCGGCGCTTAAAACAACTATTTCTTGTCACAATATGCTCGTGAAAGCTTTAATAATTATACCTCATTATTACTTTCTAAACTTTAGTTTTATTATTTGTATTTAATGTAAAACCACATTATGTTTGATTTAATCCTTTCCATTAGAAATGTCAAACAACTTATTTAGCTTGTATTAAAGCTTCTATGATTTAGATTAATTTTCGATTATACTCGCTTACACCATCTTCTTTCACCTTGTAGTTTAATGTATTTATACTAAAGGCAAAGATCATTATAAATTTATCTTCAACTTTTAATGTAGTTAAGGCTTGAAAATAATTATTTAGTCGCTAATAAGTGTTCAGAAGCTTTACTGCTTATACCTATTGAGCGATAAAACCTAATTTAGATTACTTTACGCCTAAATTAGAAACTTCAACATAGCCCATTTTCAATAACGTATAGCTAAGGCTTCATCCACATTTACCACTTTCTACTGCGCGCCCGTGAAACACTGATTATACTTCGCTTGTTTACTTCTAAAGATCTTTAGTTTGATTATTTATGTCAATAGGGTAAAACTTCGTTATAGTTCGATTTCCCATCGTTTTCTAATGTGTAGTTAAGGCTTGTAAAATCAATCCATTTCTAGTTACAGTTAGATGCTTTCCAGTGAGAGTCGCTGACTGATTATGCTCTCATTCCTTTTAGCATTTTCAAAACTCTTAGTTTCATTATTTGTTTCAAAATGGGTAAGTCATCATTATAGTCTTCGCATTTCTCAACCTTCCAATGCGAAGCTAAGGCTTAAAACAACTATTTCTAGTCACAATATGCTTTCTGCGGAAAGCTTTAATGATTATGCTCATCTATATACTTTCAAAAACTCTTAAGTTACTGATTATTATGTATCAATTGGGTAAAACTTCATTATAGATCGACATTTCCTAATGATATTTTCTAATGTGAAGTTTAAGGCCTAAAACAACTATTTCTCGTCACAATAAGCTTTATGTGAAAGCTTTAATGATTATGCTCATCTTTGTTTACTTTCTTCGGGGAGCTCCTTAGTTTGATTATTTATGTCAAAAATGGGTAAAACTTGATTGTAGTTCAATTTCCAACCTTTCAAATGTGAAGTTAAGGCTTAAAACAACTATTTCTAGTCACTATAAGCTTTGTAGAAAGCTTTATTGATTATACTCGCCTTGTTTACTTTGAAAAACTCTTTTAGGTTTGATTATTTGTATTAAAATGAGTAAGACTGGCATTATAGTTGTCTGATGTCCAACCTATTAGAATGTGAAGTTAAAGTTTAAAACAACTATTTCTAGTCACAATAAGCCTTGTTAAAGCTTTAATGATTATACTCAGTCTTTTTGTTACTTTCAAAACTCTTAGTTTGATTATTTACTGTCAAAATGGGTAAAAATTTATGATAAGTTCGCTGCATTTCCCACATTTTCAAGGTGAAGTTATGCTTAAAACAACTATTTCTAGTTAGCAATAAGCTTCGTGAAAGTTTTAATGATTATACTCTACTTCTACACATTTGAAAACTCTTAGTTTGATTATTTGTATCAAAATAGGCAAAACTTCATTATAGTTCGATTTTAACCTTTTCCAATGTAGTTGTTAAGTGCTGAAAACAACTATTTCTAGTTAAAATAAGCTTCATGAAAGCTTTAATGAGATTACGCATCGGCTTGTTTACTTCTTCAAAACTGTTAGTTTGATTATTTATGTCAAAATGGGTAAGAACTTCATTATAGTTCTATTTATCGCTTTCCAATATGAAGCTTTTAAGGCTTAAAACAACTCATTTCTTAGTCACAATAAGCTATGTGAAATTTTAATGATTATATATCATTTGTTTACTTTCAAAACCTTAGTTTGATTATTTGTATCAAAATAGGTAAGTCATCATTATAGTCTGATTTTCAACCTTTCCAATGTGAAGTTAAGGCTTAAACAACTATTTAGTCACAATAAGTTTATGGAAAGCTAAAAGATTATACTCATTGTTTACTTTCAAAACTCTTAGTTTGATTTATTTGTATCGAGAATGGGTAAGATCATTAATTATAGCTCGATTTCCAACCTTTCCAATGTGAAGTTATAGGCTTAAAACAAAGATTTCTAATCACAATAAACTTTGTCAAAGCTTTAATGATTATACTCGGTTTGTTTACTTTGAAAACTCTAGTTTGATTACTTATGTATCAAAATCGTTAAAACTTCATTATAGTTCACATTTCTAACATTTCCAATGTTAATGTTAAGGTTTAAAACAACTATTGCTAGTCACAATAATGTTTTGTGAAAGCTTTAATGATTATGTCTCATCTCGTTTACTTTCAAAACTCTAAGCTTGATTATTTATGTCAAAATGGGTAAAACTCTATTATAGTTCGATTTCCTAATGCTTTTCCTTTATCTGTGAAGTTAAGCGTTTAAAACAACTATTTCTAATCATAAACAATCTTTGCAAAGCTTAATGATTATGCTCATCTAATACTTACTTTGAAACTCTTAGTTTGATTATTTATGTCAAACATGGGTAAAACTTCATTATAGTTTCGATTTCGCAACGCTTGCAACGTGAAGTTGCTGGGCTTAAAATAACTATTTCTAGTCACAATAAGCCTTTGTGAAAGCTTTAATGATTACATTCTATCTTGTTTACTCATCAAAACTCTTAGTTTGATTATTTGTATCATATTGGGTAAGACTTTATTATAGTCTTGATTTCCAACCTTTCCAATGTGAAGTTAAGGTTAAAAATTAAACTATTTTTAATCACAACAAGCTTCGTGAAAGCTTTAATGATTATACTCGCTTTGTTTACTTTCAAAACTCTTAGTTTGGATTATTTGTATGTCAAAATGGGTAAAACTTCATTATAGTTCTGATTTCCAACCTTTCCAATGTGAAGTTAAGGCATGAAACAACTATTTCTAGTCACAATAAGCTTTGTGAAAGCTTTAATGATTATACGCTTATCTTGTTTATTTCAAAACTCTTAGTTTGATTATTTATGTTTTAAAATGTGGCAAACTTCATTATAGTTCGATTTCCCACGTTTCCAATGTGAAGTTAAGGCCTAAAACAACTATTTCTAGTCACAATAAGCTTTGTGAAATCTTTAATGATTATACTCTATCTTGTTTACTTTCAAAACTCTTAGTTTGATTATTTCTATCAAAATGGGTAAAACTTCATTATAGTTCGATTTTCGCAACCTTTCCAATGTGAAGTTAAGGCTTAAAACAACTATTTCTAGTCACAATAAGCTTTGTGAAAGCTTTAATGATTATACTCGGTCTTGTTTACTTTCAAAACTCTTAGTTTGATTATTTGTATCAAAAATAAAAAGGATCATTATAGTTCGATTTCCAACCTTACCAATGTGAAGTTAAGGCTTAAAACAAAGATTTCTAGTCAATAATGCTTTGTGAAAGCTTTAATGATTATACTTTAGCTTTGTTTTACTTTCAAAACTCTTACTTTGATTATTCGTATCAAAATAGGGTAAAACTTCATTATAGTTCGATTTCTCAACCTTTCCAATGTGAAGTTAAGGTAATAAAACAACTATTTCTAGGTCACAATAAGCTTTGTGGAAAGCTTTAATGATTATACTCATCTTGTTTACTTTCAAAACTCTTAGTTTGATTATTTGTAATCAAAATAGGTAAAACTTCATTATAGTTCACATTTCCAACCTTTCCATTGTGAAGTTAAGGCTTAAAACAACGATTTCTAGTCACAATAAGCTTTGCAGAAAGCTTTAATGATTATACACTCGGCTTGTTTACTTTCAAAACTCTAGTTTGATTATTTATATCAAAAATAGGTAAAACTTCATTATAGTTCTGATTTCAACGCTTTCCAATGTGAAGTTAAGGCTTAAAAACAACTATTTCTAGTCACAATAAGCTTTGTGAAAGCTTTAATGATTATACTCGGCTTGTTTACTTTCAAAACTCTTAGTTTAGATTATTTATGTCAAAATGGGTAAAACTCATTATAGTTCCCGATTTCACGTTTTCAATGTGAAGTTAAGGCTTAAACAACTATTTCTAGTCACAATAAGCTTTGTGAAAGTTTTAATGATTATGCTCATCTTGTTTTACTTTCAAAACTCTTAGCTTGATTATTTATGTCAAAATGGGTAAAACTTGTATTATAGGCTCGATTTCCCACGTTTCCAACGTGAAGTTAAGGCCTAAAACAACTATTTCTAGTCACAATAAGCTTTGTGAAAGCTTTAATGATTATGCTCATCTTTGTTTACTTTCAAAACTCTTAGTTTGATTATTTGCGTCAAAATGGGTAAAACTTTGATTGTAGTTCATGTATTTCCTAACGTGCCTTTCAATGTGTGAAGTTAAGGCTTAAAACAACTATTTCTAGTTACAATAAGCTTTGATGAAAGCTTCTTTAATGATTATGCTCATCTTGTTTACTTCTCAAAACTCTTAAAGGGTTTGATTATTTTTATCAAAATGAGTAAGACTTCATTATAGTTCGATTTCCAACCTTTCCAATGTGAAGTTAAGGCTTGAAACAACTTATTTCTAGTCACAATAAGCTTTGTGAAAGCTTCTAATGATTATACTCTATCGGTTGTTTACTTTCAAAACTCTTAGTTTGATTTATTTGTATGTCAAAATGGGTAAAACTTCATTATAGTTCGATTTCACACCTTTCCAATGTGAAGTTAAGGCTTAAAACAACTATTTGCTAATCACATGGGTTTGTAAAGCTTTAATGATTATGCTAATCTTGTTTACTTTCAAACTCTTAGTTTGATTATTTACGCCGTCAAAATGGTAAACTTCATTATAGTTCGATTTCTCAACCTTTCCAATGTGAAGTTAAGGCTGAAAACAACTATTTAATCACAATAAGCTTTGTGAAAGTTTTAATGATTATAATTTTACTTGAGTTTACTTTCAAAACTCAAGTAGTTTGATTATTTGTATCAAAATGGGTGTAAGACTTCATTATAGTTCGATTTCCAACCTTTCCAAATGTGAAGTTAAGGCTTAAAACAACTATTTCTAGTCACAATAAGCTTTTTTATGAAAGCTTTAATGATTATAATATCATTGTTTACTTTCAAAACTCTTAGTTTGATTATTTATGTCAAAATGGTAAAACTTCATTATAGTTCGATTTTCCCACGTTTCCAATGTGGTTAAGGCTTAAAATTAACTATTTCTAGTCACAATAAGCTTTGTGAAAGCTTTAATGATTATACCATCTTGTTTACTTTCAAAACTCTTAGTTTGATTATTTGTATCAAAATGGGTAAAACTTCATTATAAATTCGATTTCCAACCTTTCCAATGTGAAGCAAGGCTTAAACAACTATTTAGTCAAAATAAGCTTCGTGAAAGCTTTAAGTCGATTATACTCCTGCTTGTTTACTTTCAAAACTCTTAGTTTGATTATTTGTATCAAAATGGGTAAACTTCATTATAGTTCACGATTTCTCAACCTTTCAAGTGTGGAATTTAAGGCTTAAAACAACTATTTCTAGTCACAATAAGCTTTGTGAAAGCTTTAATGATTATACTTCGTATTATTTACTTTCAAAACTCTTTAGTTTGATTATTTGTATCAAAATGGGTAAAACTTCATTATAGTTCGATTTCCAACCTTTCCAAATGTGAAGTTACGCTTAAAACAACTATTTCTAGTCACAATAAGCTTTGTGAAAGCTTTAAATGATTATACTCTCGCTTGTTTACTTTCAAAACTCTTAGTTTGATTATTTGTATCAAAATGGTAAAACTTTTATTATAGTTCTGATTTCCAACCTTTCCAATGTAAGTTAAGGTTAAAACAACTATTTCTAGTCACAATAAGCTTTGTAAAGCTTTAATGATTATACACCTACTTGGCTTATTTACTTTCTTCAAACTCGTTTAGTTTGATTATTTGTATCAAAATGGGTAAGACTTCATTATAGTTCGATTTTCAACCTTCCAATGTGAAGTTAAGGCTTGTAAAACAACTATTTCTAGTCACAGTAAGCTTTGTGAAAGCTTTAATGATTATACTCATCTTGTTTACTTTCAAAACTCTTAGTTTGATTATTTGTATCAAAATAGGGTAAGACATCATTATAGTTCTGATTTCTAACCTTTCCAATGTGAAGTTAAGGCTATAAAACAATCTATTTCTAGTCACAATAAGCTTTGTGAAAGCTTTAATGATTATACTTACTGTTTACTTTCAAAACTTTCTTAGTTTGATTATTTCAGTTTGTCAAAATGGGTAAAACTTCATTATAGTTCGATTTCAACCTTTCCAATGTGAAGTTAAGGCTTAAAACAACTATTTTTTATTCAAGTAATATGCTTGCAGTCCTTTAATAATTATATCACGGCTTGTTTACTTTCAAAACTCTTAACATGATTATTTGTATCAAAATAGGTAGAGTCATCATTATAGTTCGCTTCAGAACCTTCCAATGTGAAGTTATGGCCTAATACAACTATTTCTAGTCATGAGTAAGCTTTGTGAAAGCTTGAATGATTATGCTCGCTCTGTTTACTTTCAAAACTCTTAGTTTGATTATTTTGTGTCAAAATTGGTAAAAACTTTTATTATAATTCGATTTCCAACCTGGTCCAACGTGAAGTTATAGCTTAAAATAACTATTTCTAGTCAATAATAAGCTTTCAGGAAAGCTTTGAATGATTATACCGGCTTGTGTTACTTTCAAAACACTTAGTTTGATTATTTATGTCAAAATGGGTAAGACTTCATTGTAGTTCGATTTCCAACGCTTACCAATGTGAAGTTAAGGCTAATAAACAACTATTTCTAGTCACAATAAGCTTTGCGAAATCTTTAATGATTATACACGGCTTGCTTACTTTGAAAACTCTTAGTTTGATTTATTTGTGCTCAAAGTATGTAAGTCATCGTTATAGTCTGACTCTCAAACGCTTTCCAATTTGAAGTTATGCTAAAATAAACGTATTTTATCATAATAAGCTTATAAGTTTAATGATTGTTCATCTTGTTACTTTCTTCAAAACTTAGTTGATTATTTGTTTGGTAAAATGGTGTTATCAAATATAGCTTTGTACTAAGCTTTTAATGAAGTTATGCTTCAAACAATCATTATTACATAGCTTTGTGAAAGCTTGTAATGATTATAATTCTTACTGCTTACTCTCAAACTCTTAGTTTGATTATTTATGGTCAAAATGGGTAAAACTTCATTATAGTTCGATTTCCCACGCTTTCCAATCGCGAAGTTAAGGCGTTTTGTTCAACTATTTATCGTCACATGCATTTGTAGAAAGCTTTCTGAATGATTATGCTCATCTTGTTTACTTCTAAAAACTCTTAGTAATGACTATTTGTATCAAAAATGGAGAAAAACTTCATTATAAATTCGCTTACTTAACCTCCTTCCAATAGTGGGTTAAGGTACTTAAAACAACTCATTTCTAATGGAACAATAATAGTTTTCATGAAAGTTTTAATGATTATACTCGGCTTGTTTACTTTCAAACCTACTTACTATGATTACTGGTATCAAAACGGGTAAGACTTCATTATAGTTCGATTTCCAACATTTTCAATGAGAAGTTAACGCTTAAAATAACTATTTCTATTTACAATAAGCTTTGTGAAAGTTTTAATGATTATACATCGCGCTTGTTTACTTTCAAAAACTCTAAGTTTGATTATTTATGTTAAAAATGGGTAAAACTTCTATTATAGTTCGATGTTATTACCAACCTTTCCAATGTGAAGTTATAGCTTAAATCAACTCATTTTTAGTCACAATACACCTTTTGTGAAAGCTAGTAATGTTTATACTCTACTTGTTTATTTTCAAAACTCTTAGTTTGATTATTTATGTCAAAATGGGTAAAACTTCATTATAGTTCGATTTCCTAACCTTTCCAATGTGAAGTTAAGGTTTAAAACAACTATTTCTAGTCACAATAAGCTTTGTGAAAGCTTTAATGATTATGGCACATACTGTTACTTTCAAAACTTTTAGTTTGATTACTTGTATCAAAATGGGTAAGACTTCATCATAGTTCGATTTCCAACCTTTAGAATGTGAAGAGTTACTAAAACAACTATTTCTAATGCACAATAAGCTTTGTGAAAAGCTTTAATGATTATACCTTCGGCATTGTTTACTTTCAAAACTCTTAGTTTAATTACTTGTATGTCAAAATGGGTAAACTCATTCATTATAGTCTCGATCTTCCACATTTTCAATGCTTTTTACGGCTTTTAAAACAACTTATTTCTAGTCACAATAAGCTTTGCGAAAGTCTTTTAATAATTATACTCTACTACTAGTTTACTTTCAAAAATCTTAAGCTTTATTATTTGTATCAGAATGGGTAAGACTACATTACAGGTTCGTTTTCCAACCTTTCCAATGTGAAGCTTAAGGCTTGAAACAATCCATTTCTAGTCATTAACAAGTTTTTGTCAAAGCTTTAATGATTATACTCGGCTCGTTTTACATCTTGAAAACTCTTAATTTTGGATTACTTTGTATCAAAATAGGTAAAACTTCCGTTTATAAGTCCGATTTCCTAACGTTTCCAATGTGAAGTTGAAGGCTAAAACAATCATTTAGCCATGTTTTGTAAAGTTTTTTAATGATTATAATTCTCATTGCTTACTTTAAATCCTCTTAGTTTGGATGTATTTATGCTAAAATGGTAAAACTTCATTATAGTTCATTTCTAACATTTTCATGGCAGTTATAATGCTTTGAATGAATTATTTCTTTATTACAATAAGCTTTGTGGCTTTAATGCATTATACCGTCTTTCGTTTACTCATGCACCGAAGTTTGATTTATTTCATATCTAAAAATGGTAAGACATCATTATAGTCATTTCAACCTTCTTAATTTTAAAGTTATATAATAAACAACTAGCTTCTGGCCACAATATGCTTTGTGAAAGTCTTTAATGATTATACTCATGAGTTTGTTTACTTTCAAAACTCTTAGTTTGATTATTTGTATCAAAATGGGTAAAACTTCATTATAGTTCGATTTCCAACCTTTCCAATGTGAAGTTAAGGCTTAAAACAACTATTTCTAGTCACAATAAGCTTTGTGAAAGCTTTAATGATTATACTCATCTTGTTTACTTTCAAAACTCTTAGTTTGATTATTTATGTCAAAATGGGTAAAACTTCATTATAGTTCGATTTCCAACCTTTCCAATGTGAAGTTAAGGCTTAAAACAACTATTTCTAGTCACAATAAGCTTTGTGAAAGCTTTAATGATTATACTCATCTTGTTTACTTTCAAAACTCTTAGTTTGATTATTTGTATCAAAATGGGTAAAACTTCATTATAGTTCGATTTCCAACCTTTCCAATGTGAAGTTAAGGCTTAAAACAACTATTTCTAGTCACAATAAGCTTTGGTGAAAAGCTTTAATGATTATGCTCATCTTGTTTACTTTCAAAACTCTTAGTTTGATTATTTGTATCAAAATTAAAACTTTTATAGTTCGATTTTTAAAATGGGTAAAACTTCATTATAGTTCGATTTCCAATGTTTCCAATGTGAAGTTAAGGCTTAAAACAACTATTTCTAGTCACAAATAAGCTTTGTGAAAGCTTTAATGATTATGCTCATCTTGTTTACTTTCAAAACTCTTAGTTTGATTATTTGTATCAAAATGGGTAAAACTTCATTATAGTTCGATTTCCAACCTTTCCAATGTGAAGTTAAGGCTTAAAACAACTATTTCTAGTCACAATAAGCTTTGTGAAAGCTTTAATGATTATACTCGGCTTGTTTACTTTCAAAACTCTTAGTTTGATTATTTGTATCAAAATGGGTAAAACTTCATTATAGTTCGATTTCCAACCTTTCCAATGTGAAGTTAAGGCTTAAAACAACTATTTCTAGTCACAATAAGCTTTGTGAAAGCTTTAATGATTATACTCATCTTGTTTACTTTCAAAACTCTTAGTTTGATTATTTATGTATCAAAATGGGTAAAACTTCATTATAGTTCGATTTCCAACCTTTCCAATGTGAAGTTAAGGCTTAAAACAACTATTTCTAGTCACAATAAGCTTTGTGAAAGCTTTAATGATTATACTCTTTGTGAAAGCTTGTTTACTTTCAAAACTCTTAGTTTGATTATTTATGTCAAAATGGGTAAAACTTCATTATAGTTCGATTTCCAACCTTTCAATGTGAAGTTAAGGCTTAAAACAACTATTTCTAGTCACAATAAGCTTTGTGAAAGCTTTAATGATTATGCTCATCTTGTTTACTTTCAAAACTCTTAGTTTGATTATTTGTATCAAAATGGGTAAAACTTCATTATAGTTCGATTTCCAACCTTTCCAATGTGAAGTTAAGGCTTAAAACAACTATTTCTAGTCACAATAAGCTTTGTGAAAGCTTTAATGATTATACTCGGCTTGTTTACTTTCAAAACTCTTAGTTTGATTATTTATGTCAAAATGGGTAAAACTTCATTATAGTTCGATTTCCAACGTTTCCAATGTGAAGTTAAGGCTTAAAACAACTATTTCTAGTCACAATAAGCTTTGTGAAAGCTTTAATGATTATGCTCATCTTGTTTACTTTCAAAACTCTTAGTTTGATTATTTGTATCAAAATGGGTAAAACTTCATTATAGTTCGATTTCCAACCTTTCCAATGTGAAGTTAAGGCTTAAAATAACTATTTCTAGTCACAATAAGCTTTGTGAAAGCTTTAATGATTATACTTATACTTTCATTTGTTTACTTTCAAAACTCTTAGTTTGATTATTTGTATCAAAATGGGTAAAACTTCATTATAGTTCGATTTCCAACCTTTCCAATGTGAATTTAAGGCTTAAAACAACTATTTCTAGTCACAATAAGCTTTGTGAAAGCTTTAATGATTATACTCGGCTTGTTTACTTTCAAAACTCTTAGTTTGATTATTTATGTCAAAATGGGTAAAACTTCATTATAGTTCAATTTCCCACGTTTTCAATGTGAAGTTAAGGCTTAAAACAACTATTTCTAGTCACAATAAGCTTTGTGAAAGCTTTAATGATTATGCTCATCTTGTTTACTTTCAAAACTCTTAGTTTGATTATTTGTATCAGAATGGGTAAGGCTTCATTATAGTTCGATTTCCAACCTTTCCAATGTGAAGTTAAGGCTTGAAACAACTATTTCTAGTCACAATAAGCTTTGTGAAAGCTTTAATGATTATACTCGGCTTGTTTACTTTCAAAACTCTTAGTTTGATTATTTATGTCAAAATGGGTAAAACTTCATTATAGTTCGATTTCCCACACCTTTTCAATGTGAAGTTAAGGCTTAAAACAACTATTTCTAGTCACAATAAGCTTTGTGAAAGCTTTAATGATTATGCTCATCTTGTTTACTTTCAAAACTCTTAGTTTGATTATTTGTATCAAAATGGGTAAAACTTCATTATAGTTCGATTTCCAACCTTTAATGTGAAGTTAAGGCTTAAAACAACTATTTCTAGTCACAATAAGCTTTGTGAAAGCTTTAATGATTATACTCGGCTTGTTTACTTTCAAAACTCTTAGTTTGATTATTTATGTCAAAATGGGTAAAACTTCATTATAGTTCGATTTCCACCTTTCCAATGTGAAGTTAAGGCTTAAAACAACTATTTCTAGTCACAATAAGCTTTGTGAAAGCTTTAATGATTATGCTCATCTTGTTTACTTTCAAAACTCTTAGTTTGATTATTTGTATCAAAATGGGTAAAACTTCATTATAGTTCGATTTCCAACCTTTCCAATGTGAAGTTAAGGCTTAAAACAACTATTTCTAGTCACAATAAGCTTTGTGAAAGCTTTAATGATTATACTCGGCTTGTTTACTTTCAAAACTCTTAGTTTGATTATTTGTATCAAAATGGGTAAAACTTCATTATAGTTCGATTTCCAACCTTTCCAATGTGAAGTTAAGGCTTAAAACAACTATTTCTAGTCACAATAAGCTTTGTGAAAGCTTTAATGATTATACTCGGCTTGTTTACTTTCAAAACTCTTAGTTTGATTATTTGTATCAAAATGGGTAAAACTTCATTATAGTTCGATTTCCAACCTTTCCAATGTGAAGTTAAGGCTTAAAACAACTATTTCTAGTTACAATAAGCTTTGTGAAAGCTATAATGATTATGCTCATCTTGTTTACTTTCAAAACTCTTAGTTTGATTATTTGTGTCAAAATGGGTAAAACTTCATTATAGTTCGATTTCCAACCTTTCCAATGTGAAGTTAAGGCTTAAAACAACTATTTCTAGTCACAATAAGCTTTGTGAAAGCTTTAATGATTATACTCGGCTTGTTTACTTTCAAAACTCTTAGTTTGATTATTTGTATCAAAATGGGTAAAACTTCATTATAGTTCGATTTCCAACCTTTCCAATGTGAAGTTAAGGCTTAAAACAACTATTTCTAGTCACAATAAGCTTTGTAAAGCTTTAATGATTATACTCATCTTGTTTACTTTCAAAACTCTTAGTTTGATTATTTATCAAAATGGGTAAAACTTCATTATAGTTCGATTTCCAACCTTTCCAATGTGAAGTTAAGGCTTAAAACAACTATTTCTAGTCACAATAAGCTTTGTGAAAGCTTTAATGATTATACTCTCATCTTGTTTACTTTCAAAACTCTTAGTTTGATTATTTGTATCAAAATGGGTAAAACTTCATTATAGTTCGATTTCCAACCTTTCCAATGTGAAGTTAAGGCTTAAAACAACTATTTCTAGTCACAATAAGCTTTGTGAAAGCTTTAATGATTATACTCATCTTGTTTACTTTCAAAACTCTTAGTTTGATTATTTATATCAAAATGGGTAAAACTTCATTATAGTTCGATTTCCAACCTTTATAGTTCGAATGTGAAGTTAAGGCTTAAAACAACTATTTCTAGTCACAATAAGCTTTGTGAAAGCTTTAATGATTATACTCGGCTTGTTTACTTTCAAAACTCTTAGTTTGATTATTTATGTCAAAATGGGTAAAACTTCATTATAGTTCGATTTCCAACCTTTCCAATGTGAAGTTAAGGCTTAAAACAACTATTTCTAGTCACAATAAGCTTTGTGAAAGCTTTAATGATTATGCTCATCTTGTTTACTTTCAAAACTCTTAGTTTGATTATTTGTATCAAAATGGGTAAAACTTCATTATAGTTCGATTTCCAACCTTTCCAATGTGAAGTTAAGGCTTAAAACAACTATTTCTAGTCACAATAAGCTTTGTGAAAGCTTTAATGATTATACTCGGCTTGTTTACTTTCAAAACTCTTAGTTTGATTATTTATGTCAAAATGGGTAAAACTTCATTATAGTTCGATTTCCAACGTTTCCAATGTGAAGTTAAGGCTTAAAACAACTATTTCTAGTCACAATAAGCTTTGTGAAAGCTTTAATGATTATGCTCATCTTGTTTACTTTCAAAACTCTTAGTTTGATTATTTGTATCAAAATGGGTAAAACTTCATTATAGTTCGATTTCCAACCTTTCCAATGTGAAGTTAAGGCTTAAAACAACTATTTCTAGTCACAATAAGCTTTGTGAAAGCTTTAATGATTATACTCGGCTTGTTTACTTTCAAAACTCTTAGTTTGATTATTTGTATCAAAATGGGTAAAACTTCATTATAGTTCGATTTCCAACCTTTCCAATGTGAAGTTAAGGCTTAAAACAACTATTTCTAGTCACAATAAGCTTTGTGAAAGCTTTAATGATTATACTCGGCTTGTTTACTTTCAAAACTCTTAGTTTGATTATTTATGTCAAAATGGGTAAAACTTCATTATAGTTCATTTCCAACCTTTCAATGTGAAGTTAAGGCTTAAAACAACTATTTCTAGTCACATAAGCTTTGTGAAAGCTTTAATGATTATACTCATGATTTGTTTACTTTCAAAACTCTTAGTTTGATTATTTGTATCAAAATGGGTAAGACTTCATTATAGTTCGATTTCCAACCTTTCCAATGTGAAGTTAAGGCTTAAAACAACTATTTCTAGTCACAATAAGCTTTGTGAAAGCTTTAATGATTATACTCGGCTTGTTTACTTTCAAAACTCTTAGTTTGATTATTTATGTCAAAATGGGTAAAACTTCATTATAGTTCGATTTCCCAATTTTCAATGTGAAGTTAAGGCTTAAAACAACTATTTCTAGTCACAATAAGCTTTGTGAAAGCTTTAATGATTATGCTCATCTTGTTTACTTTCAAAACTCTTAGTTTGATTATTTGTATCAAAATGGGTAAAACTTCATTATAGTTCGATTTCCAACCTTTCCAATGTGAAGTTAAGGCTTAAAACAACTATTTCTAGTCACAATAAGCTTTGTGAAAGCTTTAATGATTATACTCGGCTTGTTTACTTTCAAAACTCTTAGTTTGATTATTTATGTCAAAATGGGTAAAACTTCATTATAGTTCGATTTCCAACCTTTCCAATGTGAAGTTAAGGCTTAAAACAACTATTTCTAGTCACAATAAGCTTTGTGAAAGCTTTAATGATTATGCTCATCTTGTTTACTTTCAAAACTCTTAGTTTGATTATTTGTATCAAAATGGGTAAAACTTCATTATAGTTCGATTTCCAACCTTTCCAATGTGAAGTTAAGGCTTAAAACAACTATTTCTAGTCACAATAAGCTTTGTGAAAGCTTTAATGATTATACTCGGCTTGTTTACTTTCAAAACTCTTAGTTTGATTATTTGTATCAAAATGGGTAAAACTTCATTATAGTTCGATTTCCAACCTTTCCAATGTGAAGTTAAGCTTAAAACAACTATTTCTAGTCACAATAAGCTTTGTGAAAGCTTTAATGATTATACTCGGCTTGTTTACTTTCAAAACTCTTAGTTTGATTATTTGTATCAAAATGGGTAAAACTTCATTATAGTTCGATTTCCAACCTTTCCAATGTGAAGTTAAGGCTTAAAAAACTATTTCTAGTCACAATAAGCTTTGTGAAAGCTTTAATGATTATACTCATCTTGTTTACTTTCAAAACTCTTAGTTTGATTATTTGTATCAAAATGGGTAAAACTTCATTATAGTTCGATTTCCAACCTTTCCAATGTGAAGTTAAGGCTTAAAACAACTATTTCTAGTCACAATAAGCTTTGTGAAAGCTTTAATGATTATACTCATCTTGTTTACTTTCAAAACTCTTAGTTTGATTATTTGTCAAAATGGGTAAAACTTCATTATAGTTCGATTTCCAACCTTTCCAATGTGAAGTTAAGGCTTAAAACAACTATTTCTAGTCACAATAAGCTTTGTGAAAGCTTTAATGATTATATACTCATCTTGTTTACTTTCAAAACTCTTAGTTTGATTATTTGTATCAAAATGGGTAAAACTTCATTATAGTTCGATTTCCAACCTTTCCAATGTGAAGTTAAGGCTTAAAACAACTATTTCTAGTCACAATAAGCTTTGTGAAAGCTTTAATGATTATACTCATCTTGTTTACTTTCAAAACTCTTAGTTTGATTATTTGTATCAAAATGGGTAAAACTTCATTATAGTTCGATTTCCAACCTTTCCAATGTGAAGTTAAGGCTTAAAACAACTATTTCTAGTCACAATAAGCTTTGTGAAAGCTTTAATGATTATACTCATCTTGTTTACTTTCAAAACTCTTAGTTTGATTATTTGTATCAAAATGGGTAAAACTTCATTATAGTTCGATTTCCAACCTTTCCAATGTGAAGTTAAGGCTTAAAACAACTATTTCTAGTCACAATAAGCTTTGTGAAAGCTTTAATGATTATACTCATCTTGTTTACTTTCAAAACTCTTAGTTTGATTATTTGTATCAAAATGGGTAAAACTTCATTATAGTTCGATTTCCAACCTTTCCAATGTGAAGTTAAGGCTTAAAACAACTATTTCTAGTCACAATAAGCTTTGTGAAAGCTTTAATGATTATACTCATCTTGTTTACTTTCAAAACTCTTAGTTTGATTATTTGTATCAAAATGGGTAAAACTTCATTATAGTTCGATTTCCAACCTTTCCAATGTGAAGTTAAGGCTTAAAACAACTATTTCTAGTCACAATAAGCTTTGTGAAAGCTTTAATGATTATACTCTTGTTTACTTTCAAAACTCTTAGTTTGATTATTTGTATCAAAATGGGTAAAACTTCATTATAGTTCGATTTCCAACCTTTCCAATGTGAAGTTAAGGCTTAAAACAACTATTTCTAGTCACAATAAGCTTTGTGAAAGCTTTAATGATTATACTCGGCTTGTTTACTTTCAAAACTCTTAGTTTGATTATTTATGTCAAAATGGGTAAAACTTCATTATAGTTCGATTTCCACCTTTCCAATGTGAAGTTAAGGCTTAAAACAACTATTTCTAGTCACAATAAGCTTTGTGAAAGCTTTAATGATTATACTCATCTTGTTTACTTTCAAAACTCTTAGTTTGATTA